>ML991849.1:0-21591 GCA_010094025.1 Viridothelium virens | reverse complement strand
CCTGCGCAGAGAGGTAGGACCTGCGCAGAGAGGTAGGACCTGCGCAGAGATTGAAGTAGAGATCTCTTAGAGTAAGCTTAATGTTCAAACAACCTCAAATTGTCCTGGTTGAGCAATAAGAGTAGTGAAAATATGTGAAATAGTAAAATTGTAACTTCTCTAATAAATTTGGTGAGGTGCGTGAATTTTGACGTTGTAGGAGGTTTTGGCGGAGGTGGCGGTAACCGCAAACCGTCCATGCTTCCTTTCAATCGAGAATTGATTTATTGCAAACTAGCAGTAGTATTGATAAGGCAGTGCTTACAAAACCATCACAAAGCTCAAGGTTCCTATACTCTATTGTAAAAGTCGAAGGACGCAGGCCTTCATTAAGCCGGATCATGGCGGTTTGGTCAATCATCAGTTGTCTGATGCGGGGGCCTTAGCACAGTTCTGATTTCGAAAGCTCCAAGCATTAGAAGTGAAAATGGCATAGCGAAGGCAGTCCAAGGAGTTGATGAACAATGTTTGGATGACTCCCGACCTCTGACGGGACAGCTTTGTAATCATGACGGCAGAGCGCGAATCTTCGCACGCGACCGTCCTTTTGAGACGGTGTCGCTAGCCGCCGAGCTCCATCCCTCTTTGTCGACGGTCACAGCATTCCCTGGAATCGTCTCCATGCTTCCTGTGCGCATGAAGTTTGTCTTTGAGTTTCAGTGTTACTACTCTAGAGTACTGTACAGTGTTTTCTTTAAAGTGATGTCAATTCCATGACCTACGATATAAACCAGCCCGCATATGTCACACCCGATCGAACTTAGACCCAACGCCAGGCCGTTAGCTGATATTGAAATGAAGCGGTCAATTTTTCATTGTCTTCGAGGAGATTGACCCGACCAAGGCTTTGATTTTTATCGGTTTGGAACCGTGGCTTCGGCAACAGCTATCTATCTTTAAAGCAAGACATAGTTTGTCAGGTCCTTCCCACCTTCCGTTACTCGATAGCCCCAGTTTAGACCCTTCTTGTAATGGTCTGGAGACTCCTCATAGTCTAGAGAGTGATGGGAGCTCAAGCTCTGAAAGCGCCGCTCTGCACTCGGCGTTCTTGACGATCCGTTAGTCGATCAAGATTATCTCTGGAGATGATATAGTTGACCATCGTGGCAGCTTCCTTGGCGACATTACCCTTAATTCTGTACGCTATGCATGTCTCTCCAAAGGTCGTCTTCAACTGGCGCGTTGATCATGATAGAACACTTTTCTGCTGCGTTCTTAAGGACAATCCGCTCTCTTGTAGGGGGAATCCTAGCTGTAGGGGTGGGCGATGATCTGGCTAAGGTGTTGGCTGACGAATGAGCCGTGATACTCCTCGATAATTGAGCTGTGGTGGCCGTCGATGGTCTCGACGTTGTTTTTGCTGACGATCTGGCAGTTGTGCTTGCCGAAGCTCCGAGCTTTCCGTGGAATTGCCCTCATCACTGTCTAGCGAGACAATACCAGCGTCGCTGAGCTACTCCGGAGCGGAAGGAGTTCTCACATTTGCTTCCACGATTCCTGCCGTCTTTTCATATTTCTTCCGTCTTGCCTCGAGAGAAGCGGGGCCATGGTCGTCGCCTTGGGTACTGTTGGAGCTTTGCCTTGCATAAGGCGTCGACGTCGCCCTCAGTCTATGCATCTGCAAACGGCCATCAGCTATCTGACAGTCGATGTCAACTCAGCAAGAGGCTCTTGTAGCGTTAGCTACCTTGGCCTGGACAGAAAGCTCGCTTGGAAAATAATGGCCCAGAGCTGTGCAAGCCAATCATTTATTGGTCTTCAAGCTTATTGCCCGATCTAGGAGGATCATGCAGCGGTACGGGACTTTTGAATCCTACGATTGAGGGCGTAATCAACATCTTAATCCATCGGAATGAGCTCGCGTAGCTTCGTAGGATCAGATACATGTTCCAACATCCTCCAAATCGTTCAGTATTCTTGAGGCATACTGTACCGCCTGCGTGCATCGAGCGGGGCTGGCTCAGAGATTAATCATCAATCCATGTTATCAACGGAGAAGCGAGGAACATAGCCAACAGGACATTCGATGGAGGTGCTACTGGGTTGAAGCTGAGGAGGCCAAGAGCTCATTCTCTGCCGACGAGATTTGGGCTGAGCGACATTTCGAAGAGAATATCCTAGGATATGGAATGTTGCAGATCGCGACACCAACGATGACGCCTCTGAAGGCCTACGGATCTTCGAGGCTCTTAGGGCTGCTAACGAGATGGCATGAAGCATTTGCCATTAAAGGGAACAGAGGGCATACTTGCATGGTCTGCTTGCCTTGCGCTTCGAGACATCGGCGTCCGGCGCGGGACGCTCATCTGCAGTCATCTCTTTGTTTTGCTGATTGGTCTAAACACCTTCTATGATATGCTTGATAAGGAAGGAGCTATGGTTACCGGTATCAAGATTGATATATTGTACTTGTCTGCTGAAAAACGGCACTGATTTCAGTCACCGATGATACAGCAGCTTATTGACATGCGCCGCAAGCCTGCATTGTGGTCAAAAATTTGCTGCCGAGCATTTCTGTCAGCCGTAGAAGCAAGCCAATGGTGCGTTCAATATCATACGAAGACTTCATGTTAAGTGTGATAGCTGCATGCGGTCGAGATATGCATGTGATCGAGGCCCCGATCGTGATGTTCGAGGGGCACAGTACTCTCCTGTGCCATCCACACTTCGCAACTTGTAGGTCGCTTCCATTACAAACTGCAGGATTTTACTACGCGCTGCCATTAAGGCATTACATGCTACGAGTGGTCGTTGATACCCAAGACGCGCTCCCGGAACACCATGAAGACGGAATCTGCAGTCGCCGACTCCTCGTTGCAACCACATCAACAGAAATCGGATATCTTGCATAAGGAGTCAGCATTCTATTGGGAAGTCTAACGAGTACCTTGGAATTATTCCAGTCGTGCAATTGCTTTGTATAGAGAAAGTGGATACTTCAGTACCCATTTAACTAGGCAGACGCCGGATTTAGTAGCTCCTTCCACTGTTCGTCCCTTGGAAGGAATCTCAAATTTGGGCCTGTATGAGTAGAAGAGAAAATGTCATAGAGCTGAAATTCCGCAGGTCTCCCTCTGCCATTAGTCTTACCTCCGATACCTGCACCAGCTTGAGATGACTTCCCTTCCGGCGTATGAAAGTCAAAATACCAAAGTGTTTTAGCCATAACGATACTGAGCTCCATGTATGCCATAGTTTTACCAGCACAAGCCCTTGAACCTATAGAAAAGGGTGAGAATGCGGAGAGCATCGCTTTCCTCTCCGCCGGGGCTTCTTCCGTATCGCGTGCGTTATCGGAAAGCCATCGCTCCGGCTTGAAAGTAAATGAATCGGGGAAATACAGCTCGTTGTGATGAATCGAACAGATGTTGACTCCCACCAGTGTCCCTTTGGGTATCGAATGCCCGTCGATTATAAGAGGTTCGTTGTCGGACCCCGGTGGTAGCTCTCTCCACAGAGTACCCGTGACCGGCGGCGACATTCGCAGGGTCTCGTCGATGCATGCTCGCAGATAGGAACAGCTAGACACTTTGGGGCCGATACATATTTCAGCGCCTGCCGTGAATGCAGAGCGGATCTCTCTAGACAATTTCTCGTAACATTCCGGGTATCTGGATAGATAGAAGAACATCGCGCTTGAAGCGGTAGAAGTAGTATCACCTCCTACATGACACAAAATAAGTCGATTTAAGTCAGACGGGACTGCGCGAAGTGCATACGAACCTGCAGGGAAAAAGAAGGTTGCTTCTGACCACAACTCACTCATCCGGATACGCTCTCCGCTTTCCGGGTCCTTAGCATCCACGACAAAGGAGAACAGATCTGCTCTGGCGTGTTTTCCTTCTGCAAGACGTCCTGTAACGAGTCTTTTCAGTAAGAAGTAATACCTCATCCGAATTGCATAGAAAAAGGGGTAGAGTAAAACTTCGATGCCGAGGTACTTTGCCATCGGGAACTGTATGTATACATTGTTGCGATAATTGCCTCCTGCCATGCCTTTGATCGTAAATCGATTCTTGGAATCGGTCTGCAACTCGAGGGAAGTTCCAAACCCAAGCTGGCCGATAATATCCATACCAAGACGCTTACACCTCTCGGTCATGTTTGTCGCTGCTTTTGACTTGTGAACTTCGGCAAGTTGCTTGAGAAAAATATCAATCTCTTTGATCATCGTTGGCTCGAAGCGGCGCATCGATCGCTCGGATATACCTTCTCCAATAATCCTGCGCTTGATGCGATGAAGGCGCTTGTCCAGCACGTTAAAGATGCTATAGACATCCTTCCTTATCTGAGTAATAAGAATAGATCGACTCTTGTAGAGTCTCTCGTTCTGATATATGTCTTTGAATCGTCAGAACCGTACGCCCGGGGCAACACCAATCGCGTACCATGAAGTGCTTGCGCGGAATTGAAGACGAGCTTGTTCGGTCCATGTCGCACTATAGATCCTACAAGTGAATCAGTAGACCAGCAGTCATGCTAAGGAAAGTAGGGCTCGCGACGCTTACCATATTTTTGATGATCTTGATATGTTGTTAAATGTAGGCGCATCAACAAAGCATTAAATGCTCCGTACCAGTCGGTCAATCGAGCGATGAAGGGCCCTGGATACTTGCTCAGAGGATGAAAGATGACGCGGTAGGTGTACAGCAGGGAACACTGATTGCTATCAGCCCCACGGTTTGATCAGGGATGTGCGGCTCATACACGCAACGCAAAACCGAGAATTGCGTATTTCACGATGACCGAAATGAAGTCGTAGACTGCCATCATAGTGTGCTTTCAAACGGCTTCGACACGGCTTCAAGTGCGTGCTCTTGGCCGCTGAAGACGATTCTCTTGACCATGCCTTGGCACAAAGTGTAATGATGCTAAGGTCGCACCTCGCCAAGCCCAGTGCAAGACATCCAGTGCTTGAGCTAGGCAGCAATGGCGCGAGACCAAAGTCGGGCTTCGCTTCGCTGAGACTGACCCGTGCCCAAATGATCTGATCAGATCAGCTGCGAAATGATATACACAACGTGTCCTTGATATGTTGGTCTCATGTTGGGCGTAGCTGTAGGAAACATCCGCAACCCTGGCTGAAAGTGGGGTCAATCCTTATAGGAACGATCAGCTACCGAATGATCTTGTCGAGCTGAGATTGCTGCACCTTCTCATTAGGTCTTCGGAGTATGCCAGTCAAGCGTAATTCCATCTGCTCGTTCGAAACCATGTAAACAACGGCCCGCGATGTCTCCAAGACTCTCCCAGTGTGAAGGTGACAAGCGCGAGGCCCCTATAGGGGGCTCGTACTGCAGCAGATCGTACACAGCTGCTTCAAGAATAAGTTCGGGTACCTGCTGTTCAACGATAAAGCCGTCGTATTGGGCATGTTGACATCGCCTCGCGGGAGAGGAGCTGAAAAACGTGGTCGGTTGGACAACTTGAAACGACAACCCTTGAGATGATATAGTAGACTTAGTCAATTGCTATAAGGGAGGGCACTATTTCATAGTTCTTGAGCCAGTATAGACAGTCGGGATGTCTACTGGTTGAGTCCCCATTTTGTTCTTAACATCGCGGACGAGGAGATTGACGTCCCATCGACTAGCGAGCGGACTAAAACCTTGACGCAGCAGAAGCAGCAGATCTTCACCGTCATAATGCTTACCTTTGGACAAGATAGATAAACCAGCTGTCTCGGAAGCTCATTCCAGGGACAGAATGGAATGGAAGTGAAGAAGACAGCATGGGTCAGATGAGAGCTGGGCATCGAGACAGCATGTCTTGCTGGGCTGGGTATCATCACATCGGCCGCTGCCGACCACGCAATTAGGAGATGAATATAGCAAGAACTCGAATTCTTGGGACCACAAGACGCCTGGTACCAAGAATATCTGCCATGGACCGTAAAAGTACTCTAACTTGCTTCTCCAATTTTCGCTATGTACCACTACTGCATGTGACTGAGAACGACATCAAAGGCACTGCTCCCCCGTCTCCATCCTTCCCCATATAGCACAATACTTCTTCGTCATCCGAAGGCTAGCTTGGCAGACCATGATCGATCTCGGCACATGGTAGACCTCCAGAAACACCGTTCTCAAAGATAATAGATACAAATTTCATCGAAACCAAAGCAAGCAAAGGCATCGCGTATGGCCGCATACATCCAACATCGTCCAACCCCATGAGCTGTGCTGTTGAGCATTCGTTTACAACCTCGACCCATGCACCACCTTATAGTCCACCGCAAGCTCACGACCCTCATCATTAATGACAAGCACACGCACACTCCCGCGTCCATTATCAAAGGAGTCACGGAGACGATGATGCAAACCCGACTGGTCAATGACGGGTAGCCCTTGCTTGACATCGCCCGTCTCAGTCATGGCAACAACACGTCCATCATCACGGATATCCAAGACACGGTACTGCTTGAACACCGGACCCAGCATGTTCTGGACGATGACGGAAGGCGACGGGTTCGAGACGAACGACGACTCTTCATGGAGCTGCTTGGTGAAGAGGTCGACACCGAGGTAGCGGTGCTGACCCGTCTGGGCGGACGTGGTGATGCGGATGACCTGGCAAGGACGACCCTGCAAGATGACCAAGTCGCCGATGCGGATGTGATGGCAGGGGATGGTGATGGTGTTAGGGGGGTGCACCCGCTCCGAGGAGTAGCGTTCAGAGTAGCGAGGCATTTCGGGCTCGACGATGCGTTCAGTGCGTTCGACGCGGTCTACGACGATGTCTTCCTCGCGATCGTTGTGGTCGTAGCGGTGGTGGTGGTGGTGATGGTGGGGACGGGATGGGTGGAGGACGCGGTCGGTGGCGCGTTGGAGACCGTGACGGAATGAGTGATAGTGGCCGTCTTCGTCGTAATATCCCATATCAGAGCGGTGGTGGTGATGGGGTGGGTCAACGGTAGTCCGGGTCTCTTCGACGCGAACTTCCTCACGGGTTTCGGGATAGTCTCGCTCAGGGTATGCCTCAGCGACTGGGGCAGGCCGGGAGCGTTGTCGGTAGTCGCGTTCAGTTATGTCGAGCTCGGATTCGGCGAAGTGAACACCTGGGCGATGTGTGCTTCGGTGCCCGCGTTCACGGTCGTACTCACGATCCTCGACGTCGATCTGAGCCTCAGCGTAACGACGGTAGGGCTCACGGTAGCTGTAGATGGAAGGCCATGATGTTAGTTGACGATGAGATTGGGATGGAAGGGATTCGAAGTTGAAAGTTGATGGGTAGTTGGCGTGTTTCTGGGCCAACGGTCCGTGAAGCTATTGGACCCACTTGGAAAAGGGGGGATACATATGTTATGCATAATGAACAAAATGTGAACTCACCGCTCTCTGGTGGTAACCTCTACGTCTTCCTCGTGGCGGCGATGGTGGTCGTGGTGATCACGGTGGTCGCGGTGGTGGTCGTGGTGGTGCTCTCGAGGATGGCGAGTTTCTTCGTAGATGTGGATGTCTTCACGGCGGTCTTCACGACGGGACGGGCGACGACGAGGATCACGATCTTCTTCGTAGATGCGTACGTCCTCTTCGAAGCGGCGATCTCCTCTACGACCGGATTGCTCGGTTTGAATAGAGGAGTATCGAGTTTCGTGACCTTCCCGTCCGACGCGCGAAGTCTGAGAAGGAAGCCTGACTTCTGCTTCTTCCTTGGTGGTTTCTGTGACAGCGTCACTCCGATACGAGGACGGGAAGACACTGAAGGGGATCGGGACGCGGGCGTCAAAGTCCAGATTGACTGGAGGCTCGGCGTCCCTTCTTGAATGCCTCTCGAACCGTTACGTGAACAATTCAAGAGGAAGACAAGAAAGAACTTCTTGACTCCTATGAGGGATGAAAGGTGAAGGGAAGGAGAAGAAGGTTCGCTGGAGAGCGGAGTACGGAGTACGCGGCTGCCAAGCTCCAATTGATCAGACCCTAATGACCCAATGGGCTGGAGGCGGTCAGAGAGCCCAGACAGGGGGATACACAGCGCTTCGCAGCAGCAGCAGCTCTCTGATTGCTGGCAGGGGAAGCTGGCGAGGCAATGCAGCAGTGGAGATGTGATTGAATGGTGAGAATAGACGATGATGAGTTGTACTGTCGCGGAGGAAAGAGGGACGCGGGCCAACAGATGAGATTTATTTGGCTGGGCGACGGTTGTGCCGAGGGGTGTGAAGAGGGGGCTGAGAGGAGCAGGAAGGAGCAGGGAGCACCAGGGAGCTGCGATGGCTCTGGAGCTTTGCTGAGCTCCTCGACCCTTCCGTCGCTTCGTGTTTGTTTTGCTCCTCTAGCGTGTTTTCATCCTGGTCTGCCGCCCACACACTAGTCTCTCAGAGCTTTCAAAGCTTCGAAATCTTCCCCTGCCATAGCAACCGCCTCTTTTGCTAATCCGACACCTCTCGATAGTTCTCGAAATGCACGTGAAGATGAGGCTTTCGCCCAGCCAGCCACCATTTCCAGTAGCAAGCCGCCAGCGCATCCCTCAGCTCTATTGTGAAGACCCGCAGTTCCGCCTGTCCTTGGGCCATTTCTCGTGGTGTGTTACGATTGGGTCTAGCTCTAACGGCTTGCAGCTTCACATGCAATTAGAAGGGCTTCTGGCCATTGACCAGCTGCCAAGAAGAAAAGCAGATGAGGCTGTCCCGACGATTGGCCAGATCGACAATGTCCCTCATCGCTTTGGGAATGGCGTTCTTGTGCCAGATCCTCTACCAAGTTGTTCTCAGTTGATACTTCGACAAACGCTTGAATTGGTATCTGGACTAGAGTTGCTGAAGGCATGATTGAAAGGCATATCAGGTCTTGACTCAATGCGCCCTTTGGGGATAGTCAATGGAGAGGGAAAGGCCCGGATGCGTATGGGTCATCGCGTCATCTAAGAACGTAAATATCCATGCCTTCTTGAAATAAAGAAAAAGCCTACCCTTAGCAAACATCAAATGTAGGTGTATTATACATTTTTAGGATACCTAGGTTTATGAACCTGTTTGATCGATATTCCAGGCTGAGAACGAATCGAGGCTATTACAAAAGCCCGCAAAAGACGGCCTGCCATTACCCAGCATTTGCTACAGAGCTAAAAATGTCTATCTCAACTTACAAGTCTGGTCAAAAGTATGGTTACGGATTTCTGCGAGTGATATGGTTTCCGTAACTCAAGGTGCTTTGGCCGAATACCTCCTCTGCCGCTGGCTATCTCACCGCTTCCGCTCCAGCCATCCAATTGATAGCAAGTGGTATCAAAGGAGGTAGCGTAAAGGCATCCTAGAGCTGCTCAATACGTACCTTCGATAGCTCCAAAGAATCAATCTCTCTATCACAGGCATTGGTTTTGTTCTCTATACTCCATCTTGTCTACGGACTACTTAGTGGTGCATACAGAATCTGACTCGAGTTCTTTTGCAAAAGGCGACCTCCCGCAGTCTACGTGCGGACGTCACACTATCTTAGCGGACGCCAGTAATTAGAGCGACAGGGACAATCGCCATTGACCATCGTCATGAGGTTTGATGGGACCAGAGTCGAACCTCTGCGAATGAATCCTCTTTGTAAAATAAAGTTTCTGTTAATGCAATATCCTATTCTGGCAAAAGAAATAGGCAGCAATGTTGATGCATACAGTCTAATTCCATTCGAGACTGGTAGGCGTCTGACGGATTGCTAGTAAATCAGCGCTGATTTTGCCAAGCACAACTAGAGGGATAAAATTACTTCCTGTAGCAGGCAGTATTTTGGTTGTCACGGACCAATTGCTATTTGATTTGTATCTTAAAAATTAGAGCTTTGCTCGTTCGTCTTGACCCCGCCTCTGCTAATCATTAATGTGTAAGCCAAGACCAGAATGATGTAGGTGTTTTCTTCGAGTACCACAAGAGTACCACAAGCCATGTACCCGTCGGTCCATCTTTGGTTTCGGGACTTAACATCTGAAACACTTGTGCAAGGCATCCCTGACATGCTTGCTGTGAAGGTCGAAGCAAAAATCGCCGGGCGCCCATTCTTACAGCCCAACTCTCGATGCGGTTGGTGGGAATCTGACCGGTTGGGCACTGCATGTAAAGGCGCATCTACGCCCCATCCCGCGAAGGGAGGGGAACCTGGGTACCTTCAGGCATCAATCACACATTTGTACTCGAGAAAATTTGACTTGAACACTTTGAAGCGTCGACGCCCTCACCTCGTTCTTACTACATAATCGCGGCGTGGAAAGTTCTTCCAACGTCTATCCAGCTCCGGCTCTGCGGCTGTGACGTCGACGACACTAATCGCTGCTAATCGCTAATCACCATCATCGCACGTGAGCGGGAACATCTCACCTCGCCCCGCCAACTTTTCCTCTCATTCTAGACTCCCACGTACACTCGCAATACACTTGCAAAGATTTCGCACCATGGAGAGGCATTATAGAGCCTCTTCGCCTGGTGCTCGTCGTCTGGCCGCCCCAGAACGCTCCTCCACTGGGACGGTCAATGCTTATGAGCCTTCATACTATCCTCGCGGTTCTTCTCGTGATCTCTACAATCCACCTCGTGGGGGTAGTACCGATGGCGGAGTAATCCCCATCTCAACCACCACTTACGTCCACAATCGCCCTCCAACCATTACAAGGAATGGAAGCAACACTAGCTACGACCCTTATACGGGCCGACCGCGTCGCTCCACACTCACCGAGGCAGACGCACTTCGAGTTGGAACAGGAGGGTTGGCCTCCCGCTCTGGCTCAAGCCGCAATCGGCCCGCTGTCATCCAGACGAGTGGCTACGAGCAACCTAAAAGCCCACGCTCCGCTACTGACCGCGACTATTTCATTACCCCTTCGTCGTCAGGTTCTGTGCGTGGACACAAGAAAGTCTATAGCGTTGATGATGGGAAGTCGAGGCTTGTGAATGACAGCCATACTCGGGCAAGGAGGGAAAGCCTCGATCGTGCACCGCACAAACCACATGTCGCAGGCGGTCGATCGAAAGCATATCACCTCAGTGGGCCAGCAAGATCTTCGGGATCTCTTGATGATTACACAGGTTACTCATATACTGATCCTGCTGGTATGTACCGTGAAACCGAGCCACGGTGGCGCTCGAGACGTGGAAGCATAGATGGTTCACGAAGAGAAAGACCTACGAGCATGCTAGAAACCTATCCGGCAAAGCCTGCCGTCGAGAGACAGTTGGGTCCCCCTCCCTCAACTCGTGGATTTGATAAGATTCCCGACACTCTACAACGGACTCCAAGCCTTCAGGGTAATGTTCGATCTCCTACGAGTTACGAACTGCAGCCTTACGACCCGCTGAATAACTCGAATGGATATTCTGTTCCAATGAGGCCCTCATCTGCTCGTCCACAGACGACTGTACATCAGGATCCTCCTCCTCAACGTTATGGTACCTATGCAGATGATTACGATCATGAACCAAGACGATCTACCAGGAAATTCGAGGACTCAAACGTGGAAACCCGGGGCTTTGGTATCCGCAGTGGCAGCATTGATCGATATGCTCCCCGCGATGCCAGTCTAGATCGTAGAAATACGTTCCAAGGTGATCCGCTTATCTCCGAGCCTGATTTACGCAAGTACATTCCTGAGCCCGTGGAGCCTCCGAGGCGTGAACCTGAGCGCCGAGAACGGGAATACGTGAAGGAGCCTCCAAGGGAACGCGAAAGGCCACGAGAAAGGGAGAGAGAATATGAAAGAGAGCCTGTGCGTGACCGTGAGCGGGACAGAGACTGGGAGAGAGAACGGGATAGGGATAGAGAGCGGGAACGTGATCGAGAACGTGATCGAGAACGTGACCGTGAGCGCGAAAATCAACGGGAGAGAGAAAGGGAAAGAGAGTATGATAAAGAGCGACGCAGAGAACGTGAACGGGACGAAGAAAGTGACAAAAAGCATAGGGACAAAGAGCGACATCGGGAAAGAGATCGAGATGATAGAGAACGAGATGAAGGGAAATCTCATATGTCTGGCATCGGTACTGCTGCGGCAGCCTTGGGTGCAGCCGCGCTTGGTGGTGAAGTCTTAAGGGAACGCAAGCGTGACAAGGAAAGGGATCGCGAAGAGGATGATGAACGCAGTCGACATCACCGCAAATCAGACGTGAAAGAAGACCCGGACAGAGATCGACGACACCTTGACGATGATCCCCGAGAGCGTGCAGAGCGCAAGCCTTCGCCTAGGGAATCCGCTTCGGAAATATCGGATCCTGATGCAGACTATCGCCGCCGGGTTGCGCAAATTCAGCAAGAAATGCAAAGATCACGCAAAGACTCCCCCGACGATTCAAGCCAATCAGATGAAGATAGAGAACGCAAAGAGCGCCGCCGGGAGCGCCGGGAGCGACGGGAGCGCGAGACACGGGAGCGCGAAGATCGTGAGAAAGGGCCTGAGAGAAAGCGGGAACTCGTCAATGAACCACCTGCAGCTGCCTATCCAAACGAGGATCATCGTCAGCCTATTTTTGATGGACAAGTTGTGTCAGAGCCAGGTTCTCTGGATGATGGATCAACATCGGTCAGCAAAGAGTCACGTGTTCGGATCGTAGAACCTCCAAAGGATGACAAGGACGAGGCTCCAGCACCCAAGAGCATTCTGCGTAAACCAACTGAAAAGTTCCCTGAGGATCCAAACCCCATCCGAGAGGGTGTCGCTCCTTTGAAAGATGCCACTAAGAAGGGCATTCCCCCTGGAGCCCGTTGGACTAAGATTGATCGTCGACTTGTGAACCCCGAAGCGCTTGAAGATGCCAAGGAGCGCTTTGAGGAGCGTCTTGACTGTGTGATTGTCTTGCGCGTTCTTACGCGCGAAGAAATCCAGAAATTTGCAGACAAAACTAAGGAGATTAGAGGTGGGTCTTGATCCATTCCACTCTCTGGTCCCCTCGTTCTGTCTCTGCCCTCTTTTTGCACCTATAAAAAGATTTCATTCCCTTTCTCTCTCTGCTATCCCATTTCTGTCCTCGATCATACAAGCTCCATCTTTACTCTGCTACTCCTCTAATTTTCATCCTCTGGCTTCCCTCGCACAACCCTCTTCATCCCCCCCTCTCTCCTATCAAACCCCCCTCCCACCAAACCCCATTGCTAACCTTTCTCCTTCCTCTCAGACGAACGCTACGAGCACGAACGCAAAGAACGCAAACAGAAACGCCACGAAGAACGCGCCCGGGACCCAGAAGGCTACGCTGCCCGCCACCCTCCGCGCGGCGACGACAGCAACGCCAGCTCTCGACACCATCACCGCCACCACTCCCGCACCGAAAGCGGCGACACGAGCGACCTTGCCAGCACTGCCAAAGACGACAATGCCCATCGACGCCCTGCCGCTCGCGACCGCGATCTCGATGGCGGCGGCGGCGGTGACAGCAGCTACGACAGCAGCGAGGGTGATTACTCGGATGTTGATGCTGCGTATGAGGATGCGCATGAGAAGCCCAGAGCGATTGAGCCGCCGCCGCAGATGTTGCCGCCGCAGCTGGGGACTGTGGGCCAGGGGCAGGGCCAGCTGCCGGGCCAGCAGCAGCAGCATGCGTATGCGCCGCCGCCGGGGGTGAGCTTTGTTGGGGAGGAGAGGGGTGCTGGGGGAGGAGCGGGGTGGGTGAATGGGCATGGTGGGGGGAAGGAGGATGGGCGACGGTAAGGGAGGCTAGAGAGAGGTGAACTGTGAACGGTTCTTTGGGGGGGTTTGGGTGGCGGGACTTTTTCCTAGGCAGAAGCTTAGAGGGTTGGGAAAGGAAAGCGATTGGAATTCTTGTGAGCGTTGGATGCGAAGATATCTTAGATGCGAGATGGCCTTGGTATGTACGATGATAAGAAGTTTGGAGGGGTTACGAGTTGAGATGCGATGAATAGACTGCATGCTTTTCTTTAGCTTAGGTTCATACTATATAGCATGGCAATGGATGGTGTTTCCTTTCTGATGTTTCCTTTCTCCTCGCACGTCTGTAAATTAACATGTTTTCGTAATGATCCCTAAACAAAGCATACGCACCAAGTGCCCGCAAACGACGTGGACGATTACAGGGGCCTCTAAAGACCATACCACAGGAACAAGTCTTTGTCTTGATGGATTTAAAAAGCGAAAGTAGCCCGCGCAATCGGTCGTCATGGTGACAATTTGCTCAACAAGATGCGAAAGTTTAGCTACCCTCCGATCTTCTCAACCTACAAGTATCAACAAGAAGTAAAGAAGATCCGGCGAAAGGCCCAGAATCGACGAAAGGCAGAGTCGAAAAGAGAGAATGAGGCAAAGGAGGAACAGAAGAAAGACAACAAATCTCAGAAAGGTTGAATTCTTGTTTTCTTAAATTAAGTTTAAGGTGATCCTGCGGAGGCCCAGTGCCAAATTTGACCCTCAATACTATGAGGCCGTGAAGGGTTAGCTCACACGAATGCACACTTGCCCATTCCGACAATCCGTGCGTCTTCGCAAGCGGTGTCTTAAGCGAGAAATGAAAGGGTACGGGAGATCACGAGACAAGTATTTGGAATTACGGAATATTCTCCCGTACGTGTCGCTCTCGTACTAAACCACGCAAGGCCACGGACATTCAATATCTTCCTGCCAGACCTCATGACCGGCAGCCAGCAGCAAGAGCAAGACAATTTCGTCCTGACCAGTATAACCGTGATATGAAGTTTGATTACTTCTGATACGCCTTTATTGCTAAATTCCATCATGGGTTCTCATGCAAAAATCACGTCACAGCCGCCAAGAGACTACGATACTGGAGGCCCTCAACGCCATCATGGCTGAAACTAGTCTGCGGTATCTTCGAAGTTTATTCGGACGACACCTGTAGGGCGCGAGGGAAAAAAGGATTCCGACAAGCCCCTGGAGACCATTCGATACCGCTGTTTTACCTTCCAATATCGAGTTATGCAGGGTAAAAAAACGGTGGATACAGCAGAACATGCCGATCTAGCCTGAAAAGAGAGCTCTTCAATAGAATCATGTTTTCTGGCGCAAAATATGTCGGGCTATTAGCCTAGTTCCTGGTCGAGAGTTGTGGCCAACTCTCAGTCTTCTGCGGATGGATGGTGCTGTAGTAGTCATCATGAGACTCGATGGGCCATGTTGCAACTTGGAAGCGCCATGGCTAAAGAGGGAGATGAGCTCGTATGATCACGGCGCATTCGATGGTCGTGCTGTTATCGAGATCCATAGCAGATACAGCAAGTGGGCTATTGCTGGCTTTGAATAGGAGGCGTTGATGTTGATAGATGAGATTACGCCAGAGAGGGAAGACGAAAAGGTGTGAACGTCAAGCTTAAAAGAAGCTTTCGAGGCGCAGTCTTCGCAAAGTTGTGAATTGGTTCGTTCGCTACAAGTACTTTGTAGAGTCCCATCCAGCATTAGGACGATTCCTAGAGATCCTGGTTAGACACGATTACGTGACTGGCCCTGATTTCTTCTTCGTTGTCTCTTTCTCTCTCTCTCTTTCGAGGTATTTGACGGTTCCAATATGATGAAGGCACGATTCTGTAGCTAGGGGAGGGCAATTCATTACTACACCTGATTCTTCCATGTTGGCACTGAACGAAATGAAGACATAATTCAAACAGTTTAACGAGATGAGGAGAAAGGGTGTGGAGAGAAGTGAAAAAATGCCGACGCGTGCCTGGCAGATGGTGCCTATCATGATCATAACCATATTGATTCCATACCGATAGCTTATCGAGCATGTACCGGGTTGAGACTGCGAAGCAGGTTCCGCGGTTTTGATTGGACGTACACTGAAATTTGATTATCCCGCGTAGGTGAACCCATCCAAACAGATATGAAAATGCAACTCTGCAGAGAAACCTGGAGAAGCATGTTGATTAAGGAGATGCAAACGAAAGGGTTTCCTTCGTATAAGTACGCTACTTACAGTTCTGGGCATCCTGCAAGATCTGACGGGGTATCTTCCAAATCCTGGTGAAACCGGGCCATGAACCCCAGATAGCCTCACTATCAACCTAGAGAATGCCTAAATCCGCCCTATAAGGTCGTGTGTCCGTACAAAATTCCAGCCAGTAAAGATAAATCAGCAATACGATTTGGGAGTCTGAGCGGCCGTCCTGGCGACAATCCAGTTGTCCTCGTGGCCTACCTCGAGTCTGACCCTTCCATGACTCCATCAAGCAGCCCAAGGCTCTCGCCCAAACCTTCATAGTCCTCTCAATAGCCCCTATTCAAACATCATCATTATCATCCTGGCTATTTTGATTATCCATTGAGTCTCGATTTCCGCGCACCCCCGGTTGTCGCCGCCGTGCATTGATGAACCAATTGCCGACCTTGGAATGAAGTTAGTCCTGTCGTGCTGGTATCTGTGAACGTAAAAGTCGTCCCCTGAGGGTTATCTAAAGAAGCTCCTACCTGGCTCATCGAAAGACCTGTTTTCTCACAAAAATGCATCTTTTCCTCCTCCGTGGGATACGGCGAAGCGAGATGCTCGTGATACCATTTCTTCATCATCGCCGTGGCTTCCCTTGGCAAATTACCGCGTCTGCGCCTTGGGTCAAAGCCAGTTGCGCCAGGTATCGCAGCCCACGAATACTGGTAAGGAGGCTCCCCGTAGCTTTGAATAGGGATGGGTGGATTCCGAACCAGCCCGGGCTGTTGTGAGGCATGATGCCCTTCCGGATAATTGTTGTACTGATGCGGGTAGTAGGCAGCATGTTGGGGTTCACTGGGACGACTGGCGTGGTAGGGTGAAGGAGTTGAGTTATGTGCAGGCGGTGGTGCCTGTGTGGAAGGAGGTGGATATGCCCATCCTGGACCAACCGGAGATCTCTGATGTCCCTGATAATGGTGTGTTCGAGGTGGTGATCGCGAACGTGCCCTTCCTGCTCGAGAGGACTCCGGTCTGTCATAACCAGTAGAAGGCCTACCGTAGAAAGGGTCGTGAGGATAACTCGTGCGATGTGAGCTGCTTATAGATGATCTCCTATCGTCCGGCGATGGGTATTGGGAAAATGACTGCCCAAAGGAAGGCAATTTCGGTCGCGGTGTTCCAACACGGTAGGGTAGGTTGGAAGATCTCCGATCTGCCGATCGAGACTGTGCCGAGTTTTCACTTTCGGTAGATCCACCTACAAGCGAGTCAATTTTTAGGCGTTTGCTTGTGAGTGCGTCGAAAGGAGCAGCGTCTGTTCCATAGTCCTGAGAACCTCTCTTGACCGGAGAAGCGGCACCGCTCTGCCCACTTGGGGTTATTGGAGGGGATGATGGTCTCGAGACCTCCTCGAGAACCTAGAACTCGATTTCTTAGTACATTGAGAAAAACTGTATAGGCCCATTAGTCTAACGTACTGTACTTATCGGAGGGAGCTTTGGTGGTTCCTGATAGGGAGGGGAGTTGGGCGTTCGATTACTTCGTGGATGCGGTTGAGTTCGGTAGTGCAGGGGCCGTTCTCTCTCGTATGGTAAAGAAACAGGGGGAAGTGGAGGGTGCACAGGGACCCCATTGGCACTCATGGGTCTGTCTGCTGGTCGGTGTGTTTCTGCGAGACATCAGCCAGTCCGAAGAACTCATTGCAGGCCAATTCTTGGTGCGGGATTCCCACGCATATAAGTACATCGTGTGAAACTTACGTCGATTCTGCCTATCACGACGAGCCGAATATTCCATTTCGCAAGCACTTGGGCCGTTGCTAGAGAGACAGGTATCGCTATTGAATGAGCCATTGTTAGCAAGGGCATGTGAGCTCCACTGTGATGCGCTGACGAATACTTTTGTAAAGATGCAATGATTAAAGGTCCCTTTGGCACACCGACTTGTGTTAACGAGTTTCAGTGATGCGGTTACCCCTCTCGACTGTTCAGCTTGGGAAAAAATTTGAAGCGTTTGAGGATGTTTGACCAAGGAAATGCAATATCGAAACGTCCTCGTTAGATAGACCCAACAGAAGGCTGACTCCGCGCATCAATTGACAGCTGACGAGCCTTCCAGAAGCGGTAATGTGCGCAGACAAAACCAGGAAAGAGTCACCTACCTAGGGAAACGATGCCAGCACCGTATGAATTGGTGGATAGGAAAGGACCGAAGGAGGTTTAGATGCTTTGATTTTCAAGACCGCAATGGAAGATGGCAAGACTTAGGGATCGACCCCAATCTTTACGGCAGCGAGGCGTAGACACATGGTCAAAGTAACCCCGTCTAGCCAGTGCCGCGAGCCTCGTCAAGTCAGATTCGTGAGGGCAGGAATGCAGGAATCGAAAGGTATCGTGATCACAGGTGGGTAGGTAGGTTTCAGCGGACGAGTGGCTCAGTTTGAAGCAGGCACATCCTTTGGAAACCGCAGGTATAGGGTTACATGAGTCGCAACGGCCCGCGCAACCAAGCGGCAATCATTGCGCTTGAGCGTCGGTGGCTGTTGGGATGCATCTTAGGCGCACACAGCAGCCGCTACGTATTCTCCGAAGGCGTCAAGCGCACGAGCAGACTAGTGCAGTAGAGCGAGAAGTGTCTTTTGGCCCTACGAGGACCTAATCCTGGTTGTGGCCTAGCAGGTGGCGATCATTTGTCCCGTCGCTACTAGCGAGGCTGTCAAGACTGGAAGACTCGATGCGTACCGCAGAATACCCGATGTTGGGGATGCGGAAGGCCAATGCTGTCATCGCTAGTTCCTCATTAACACGTCCGAAAGTGTCATCAATGGCTCAGTTCGTCCTGGTACCTGGGCCGACGAGAGAACCTACCCATGTTACCAGTCCAATCTCTCATGAGACCCCATGAGACCCCCCATGAAGACCCCATGAGACTAGAGACATGCCGTCGTGTCGTAGCAATGACTATCTCTCTCCGTTGCTTACCAGCTGCCCGTCTCTCGGGCGAGGCGCAGTGTCTCAGACTTTGACGAGGTACATGCGCGCCGACTCAGATTTCTGACCCTGTTCGCAACGTCTTTCCCGAAGAGAAGTGGAACGGGGCAAGGAAAATCGGATTAGCTATTAGCTAGAACAGCGCAAGGTTGAGAAGGCGAGCGAGAGGATCCTTGTTGCGAGAGACCCGCTTGTTTGGAAACACGATACAGAAAAGCTGAGACATTTTCACAGGGCCCATCACCCATGTTCAAGAAACATGAATTAGCGCAGACGGTCAGTGAAGGTACCTGCAATTCAGGGAAATAGCATTGCTGTGGTGTGACGCCACATGCGATTTTTGGGCACGCTTAGAGTCGAACGAGTTACGTACGTACTCTCCGACGGGTGATGGAGGGCCCTAATAATGCATTGAAAAAACATGGGCTACTCTGCGAAAGGGCAAGCAATTGGTGCCTCGCCGAAGCTCTTTGCGCCGAGTGACCATATTCGGCTTCCTTGCGTGAAATAGTACGCCGAAGCATGGGCTTTAGCCATTCGCATGTGCGCCAGGCAAAGTGGTTAAGCAGCCAGCGAGTGCATCTGCCTGCTGTTGCTGCATTCCTGCCTGGGTCTCCGCCATGTGTGCCATCGGCAGCATTATACAGCAGACAATCTTAACATAAATGTAGGCGGGGGCACAGATGGGGCGAATTCGCAGGGGAGAGCCTTTGAATTGGGACCATTGGGTTTCGAGAGATCCGAGATCAAGTGGTTCAGGGAAGGCCGTTTTGGAGTCTGACGACAGGGATGACAATCGCCATGACACCGCTGTCGCCGCATGACGGAAAATTGACGCATGACTTTGGAATGGCGATGCTTTTCTTTTGTGCTGCCAGAGCCAATGGCGTCTAGGGGAGCGTCAATTGCTGCACTTCTGCCCTTCCCCTCCAGAGAGGGCCATGCATAGGCCGCGCCATCCAGAAGGGCATGGCCGACCCGCATGCACAGATAAAGCAGTTGGTCTCCACCAGGCTAGTCACTGACAGACTCGCCTCAAATGTCATCCTTGCCTAGGGGGTGGGGGTGAATTAGCAATCGCAGTGGACACCAGAACGAGGTGCGGGGAGCCATTGGAGCAAGCCACTGGGAGCCAGGAGCAATGGGAGCAGCGCGGCCCCTGACAGGTTCTCGTCATTAACCGGAACTCAAATCACTCGAGGCTAGCATGCAGGCACGAGTGGGCAGCGAGGGGAGCAACAGGTGCGAGCCAGGGCGCAAGGGAGCAGGTCGCGAAGGGAGAGTAAGGTCGTAGGCGTCGGCCAGCAGGGCAAGGCCACGGTGCAATGGCATTCAGCAGCTCAGAGAAAAGCCATGGGGAGACAGGAGGCAGCAGGAAGCAGGAGGAGGCAGGAGGAGGCATGAGAGGACGTCTAGACATGATTGGCGGCAGGGATGCGTCGATCTGTTTGGCCGGATGTCGCGTAGATCGTCAGATCGCGCGTGCGCCACGGCGGGCACCTTCCGGGTTCATCAGGTCTAACCGGCTCCTTCTGCTCTGCTCCTGCCCTGCTCCTGCTCTGCTCCTGCTGGAACCTCGCCAGCCGGATCCACGCCGGGCACGCTGGACGCACCTCTGGGCACGACACTGCCAGATCTGGAACCACCCCAAGACCCCCCAAGACACCCCAAGACGCCACGCTTCAATACTTGCAGAGGCTGCGCTCCTCGTCTGGGTGACGCGTGAGCATCTAATCCCCTCTAATCCACTTTCGCACCGCCATCGCACCGTAGCTCCCTGCTTCCCGCGCCATGCGACCGCCCCCGTACCTATCCCACCTATCCGGTCCATCGTCTTCCGGGCTAGAGAAGAGAGCAGCGTGCGAAACTTCCCAATCGCCGTGTCGTGCCACTGCCACATCCACCATCCTCTCTCTTGTCTCTCTCGCTCGCTCACCAGAGCGCCCGTATTACTTGCCTTGGTGTACCGAACCGGCACTGGCCTTTTCAGCAATGACCTGCTTTAGACATCGCTAATACCCCCCTCGGCGCGCGCCGAGTCTGGACGACTTGCCCTGCACCCGGCTGTTGGACAGACGTCTCCCCGCCCGCCACCGCCGGACCTGGGGATGATAAGACCAGGGCCCGGCATCGCTCTCTGTGCTTCTTCTGCGTTTGCGAGCACGCCTCGAGAGATTCGTTTCGCACGGGTTGCCGCAGCTTGAACCCGGTCCCCAGCAGCCAATTGCCAGGAAGCCGAGCATGTGCGGCAGCTACACCACTTCAGCGATTTCCCAGGGTGCAATTGTTCCCAGGACCCGTGGTGATGGATCTTCCGTCCTGGGTCACGGGACGTATGCCTGTCTAGAATCCTGGCTTCCGTCCAGACGTCAGACAGAGGGTGCAGAGCACCGAGACCTCTTGTACACTGTTTACATGCCATCCCTGCAGCTGCGCCTAACCCTAACTTCCACCGACAGGGGTCTTCGTCAAGTCACAGAAGCCGATCCCTGGTAATGGCGTTCGATTCTTCCAGTTCCTTTTCGAGACCGGAGACAAATTGTGTAAAAAAAAAAAAATTGGTCTTGAGTCCCTTGAACTTTAAAAAGCCCTGCAACACTATTAGAATTGACGGCGTCGCTTCGGTAGATGGGAGATACCGAAGCGTGCGGGAAGGAAGAAAGAATTTAAAAAAAAAAAAAAAAAAAAAAAAAGACGACTTCGCCAACATGCGAAGGATCATCGCGATCCCTTGCCGAAGCCATTCCGTCAGGCTCGTGCGGC
>ML991848.1:0-133102 GCA_010094025.1 Viridothelium virens | reverse complement strand
CGCGTAATCTCGCTATGCTCTACACGAGGGTCAATGCGCGAGATTCTCGAACCTACTACGTAGGTCCTCATTTTACTAGTTAATTAGGTTTTTTACTGTCCTCATTTTCGATGAGGTTTATATAGAGCCCTTATCTCAGGTTACACAGAGAAATTAATCGAGTCCTTTTCTCCGAAAACGGTGTCTAACATCATCACGTTGTAACATAGAATGATAAGTGCAGAAAATACTACATAGAGCTATGTAGACGTCATTATGGATAACTAAAGGCTTGGAAGTGTCAAACTCAAAAGACTATCTCCGAGGTATCGGACATATATCTCCGAAATATTGGAGAGCCCGATTCCCCACCCTCTGTTTTCCGGACCCTGAATGGCACCATGTGTCTCTTCAGAGTACGCGGAGATATGCTATATTTCTGTCCGACATGGATAGATCGTCTCCATCTACGGAGTACATCACTGGTATCTACGAGGAATATTCGTTAGTAACAAGCTGCATATAAGGCAAAGTTTTTGGACGGTAGGTGTCAACGAGATCAGCGCGGTGCAAAAGTTCAGTGAGGCTCCGGGAAGCTATCACAGGCTGAAGTGGTGCATTCGGCTAGTTAGGGCGCAAAATTAAAAAGAAGCTAGGGGTGTACTGGTAAATACTCTATTTCCTTTCCAGGTTAAGAAGAAAGGCCTTGACTCCTCTGCAACGGTTGTACTTCTATTCCAACCATTTCTTAGAACAAAACCGGTCGTTGAGCCCCTCCCGCACTGGCATTATGCATTACTATGTAGCAGCGATGACTTTCGGCAGCAACACTGCAGTGTCATTCCATACCTGGCTCGAGCGTACGATGAACAGCGCTGAGATGTACTAGGTGTTTCTGTATTCTTGCAAGCCGTATATGTTATGATAGAAGCAATCAGCGATGGAAGACGCAGGCACAGACGGTATCACATATCGATACAGCATTGCATTCTTTCTGAATGGTAACTTGAAGCCGAAAGTTGCGGCTTTGGATCGTTTTGGTGTTAAGACAATGGGGGAGCCTATTCAGGAAGAGCCTAATGGAGACCATGGGGAAAAGTAGCATATTTCTGAAAGCAGAGCCTGTGAATACTCCATGGGAATTAATCGCCGTTGCTACCTGATGTGAAGCTATCAGAAGAGGCTTCTCTAGCTGGTTGGAAATGATTTATTTTCCTGAAACTTGTTGTATGACAAATGATTGAATCTGGGTGGAAATGCGGAAAGACAATTCTTTTACCTCGCAGTTTTGGTGCTTTTGTTCTCAGAGGGTCATTTCAAGATGACTCAAATCACAAGGCCATAGCTGTGGTGGTATTTCAATTAAGCAAATAGATCGAAAACGACCATGGTGTTCAATAATTGTCAAGATCTCACAGGCACACTACCAGCTTCCTAGCAGAGACCCCTCCTTTGCGGTAGAGATCTAGTGCTCCTTGCACATTCTGCAACCCTTTGCCCGCAATCTGTGGCTGCGGCGCCGGGACGAATGTTCCTGCTTTCAGCGCCTTTGGTAGAAAGTCGTGGTAGATCGCTGCTCCCACCTTGTTGTCCTTGATGGTTGTTGCAAATATGTGCTTGATGGTTACACCCTCTGGTGGGTCTGAGAAGCCGCGTTTCGTCGTTGATACACACTTGGCTCCCGGGGTTTGGTGCACGGCGTCCATACAGATTCTCCAACCGGTACCTCCAATGCAGTCCAGTGCACCAGCAATCGTTTTTCCTTTGAAAACGTCCCGCAGGTCGTCACTGATAGTGCTGCTTTGGTAGTCCAGTACCTTCACCGCGCCCAGCTGTTTGACGTACTCGAAGTTCTTCGGCGACGCGGTGGCGATGACTTCGTAGCCAGCGGCAACGGCGAGCTGAATAGCATTACTTCCCACGCTCGATGAGCCACCCCATACCAGCAGCGTCTGACCGATCAACTGCTGCGGTGGCGAGCTCGGGGGTTGCAGGTTCAGGTAACCGTCTTGGAAGAGGCCTGCAGCAGCGGTGGAGCAACCCAACGGAATGACGCATGCGTCCTCGAACGCGACTTCGTCAGGGATTCTGCTGGTCATGTTTGTCTGCAGAACGGTGTAAACTTGGAAGCCGTTGTGCTGGTTTTGCTTTGTGGCCATGCCCAGTGCATGGCCAACTACCCGGTCGCCCTCCCTGAATTGCGTCACGTCGGTTCCAATGGTGACGACCTCCCCGGCGACATCATGGCCCAGGATCGTGGGATAATTGAGCGGCCACCAGGCCACAGTCTGAAGGTCGTGGTCTATAGGATTGATGGCAACAGCGTGGTTTTTGACGAGAATTTCGTTCTTCTCAGGCGTCCAAAGCGGAGCCGACCCGACTTCAAACGGGTGGCTCTTTTCAGCTACAAGCCAGGCTGCAGAGTTCGAAGCCATGCTAGAACTCTGTACAGATCTTGTTACGAGATAAGAAGGGCGAGACGCTAAGCCGAATGAGACGGGACTTTGGGGCAGCCGGACTTGACGTGGAGCTTTTCCGCCGACACGTGCAAAAGAAAGTGGCAGGTAAGAAGATAGAAAGATGTTGCGACTCATGCGTCGTATGCAGTCTTCGTAAATAATGAAAATGTGAGAAGACCAGTGTTGAGAATCTTTTGCTATGCTGAAGAGGTAAGTAGGACTTATATATATCCAAGTCATGTAGTATCGTCACTACCATCCCACTCAAATGCAATCCCTAAACTCCAGTAACTCCGTCCGAGGCAGCAAGATTGATAAAAGCTTTAAAGCCGTCGGCATACTACGTAGTCACTTCGGAGAAGAACGAAACTTCTTAAATGTTGGCGCAACGCTAGCTTGAAGCGGCTATGCAAAGAAAGGGCTTGTGCAGCGATTCCGGATACGGCTAGTCTTGCGCGCCTTCTGCAAAGACACAAGGATACAAGCACCGCAAGGATGAAGTTTAGCGGCGATCTCCCGTCGGCATGGCTAAAACTCAATCCCTGCACCTGGTTCTTTGCAGCGTCCGTTGTCTGCGACGTGTATAGGCGCATTCCAGTCGCTGCTAAGCGAGGGAGAGCGATTGAAGCTTGGGCAATATCCCTTACACTCGGTTTGCTGAGGTCTCCGTGTCGATAGGATAGTACAATTGCTGCTGAATGCAGGGACGCGGCACGCCCAGATTGAAAGTTTTGATCTTATGATTTCCGATGAGATTCATGGCACACTCCCGACTCTGCCCCCGTTTCATGTGCTTTTAGGATGTAGGGTCTGTCTCAGCATTGCTGGAAGTGAGCGTGGTACATTCAGATATGGGTGACCATAGATCTTTGCTGCACCTTGGCGCAAGGGTGAGACTTACGGAGCCTCATCGGGACCAATATACACGGTCCCAATATCTCCTCAGGTGGATATTGGGCGCAAAGTCATATTATGCACCCCAATGGCGTAGTCCACACGCGAAATATGCCCTACATGGTGTGCATTAAATGTCATCGCTTGCCCTTTCTTTTGTACAACTTCTGCGAAACGAGTTTTCGCTTGGATACAGGCGGAGCTGGTCTGCCCCAATGTTTTGCATTCAACAAAGTCTCATCAAGCCATCAAGTAGTTGGCAATACCTTCTTAGAGTATGTTGCGGTTACTCAGAGAATGACCCCGAGGACCTCGGTCACGGTCCTAGACAGACGCCTTGGTCAACCGCGGTTAGTCGGACACACGCTGTACCACAGTGCGGTTCAACGTTTGGGGGAACTGGAGGTTACAGGAAACGCTCACCAGTTGACTGATATCATGCAAGTACAAGCCTAGCTACTGCTTGCATTCTATGAACTCATGCGGGTCGACTTTCGCCGCAGTTAGACGAGCGCATCTGAGCTCTGTATACTTAGGCGGTAGAATCAGACGCTAGAATACAATAAGAACGCTGTCCACGACTCAGAGATGGACTTGAGTCCATCAAAAGCGTAGAGAACATCACGAAAAGCACAAAGACTGACAAACAACTACGGTTGAAGGACGTCTTAAGATTGCTGCCAGTAGGTCTGAATATTCAAGATTAGATAGCGTACACGAAAATCCAAGATTAGATGCCGTGTATGTGATATAGTCAGGTCAAGACTTCATCAGAAGTATCCAACGTGCAACGCAGGGAGCAGGCGGCACAACAGTTGTCCATGCTGTCGATAAGAATGACTGGGTGTGGCGATTTTTTCAGGTGATCTCAGGGAGCCGAAAGACCATGATGTTGACCGGTAAGTCATGCCTTTGTATGAGCTTGCAGTTGCCCTGACACTGAAACGAAGATCCAAGTCCGAGTCGGAGGTACATAGAGTCAGAAGAAAGGTTGACCAGGGGGATGGGCTATTTATTCATGAGACTATACGGGTTGAAAGAGAAATGCAAGGTGAAGCTCAGGAGAAAGCCGAACTCCCTCTCGATTTTCGAACCCACCAGCAAACGAAGCTGCCTAGTTTCGGGAATGAATAGTAAGATCACCGTGGCTAATCAACGTCGCAAATCTGTGCCTAGACAACGAGATCGTTGACAGTTCCTTCGGGACTACACGTCGTGTCCAACTTCCCCTGCTACAATCGTGATCGTCGCAACGCCTGACCGAGAACTTAGCGACCTTGAAAGTGCAGACGAGGTACGTTTGCAAGGAAATTGTAGGTCTAAATCACGCTGGTCAGCCTTAATGATCCTTCGTTCATTATCATCCTCGTCGTGCCCCAATGCCCTGGTTGCCTCGAGACTGCATTATCTCGCGATCCACACAGCAGGATGCAGCGACGTGAAGGTTTGGTCAAGACGCTTTGGTTGTCTTTTCAAAAGTTCTCCTTGATCCACAAACCGCACGCAGCTCGCATGCACTGATGTTCTTTTGCGCACATAGATATGTCAGGCAACAACGACGGTACGGATGTGGGACCGCAGCCTCCTCAGCACGTCTAGAGTCGACATTTCACGTTCTCATGGCTGAGGCGCTATCGAGCCGGTGCATCAATCGATGCTTTGAGGAGGAAGTGCCTTGGCCTCTGGAGGTGTTAGCTTCGATGCTTGCACTACGAGCAGACGTGCACTTACCATAAGCCTTGGTGCACTTGAATGCCTTCGCCACCTATTACCTGGAGCTTGTCACATTGTAATGTGTTTGACAGTTATGCCACCGGTGATTGGTGGTCTCTGAGAAGGACGTGAGTCGTTACCGGAGAAAACGATTCGAGAGAGGACCTGAGCTTTCAGCCCTGTACGATACTCTAGCGCGAGCTTGCGCTTACGGATTCGGGGCAGCAATTCGCCGATGCTTTCCCGCGAAGATGCAGGTTCCCAGGGTGAAACCTCTTGGAATTTCTTGCCTGCAGGCTTATTTTACCTATCAACCGATTTACTTCCTAGAGTACAAATGGATGCGATACCCAATCCCGTCTATGATGCAGAAAAAGGACACCTTGAAACAATGGATGCCGACTCCACCGCGAGTCGTGTCGTTGCGATCCCTTTTGACTTAGCTGGAATGCTGCCTTGGCGGTTGCAGGATGCAGCTGCATGATTTCAGCCTTGCGCAGAACCCCCCTTTTTCACGAATCTCATGCGGTCTTTACAGGAGAATAGAATAAATAGAACCACGGTCCTTCATCAAGTTCTAATGCTTCTCCCTGATTGACTTTGGCTAATATGGCGGGGTTCGGATTCTCGGTCAGTGACTTGACTACCGTTGCCAGTTTTGCGTGGAACTTGTATAAGTCCTGTACGCCGCAGGTTGGACTCGCATCGAGGGTGTGTCATTGATCGATTATAGGCAAGAATGCGGAACCGTCCTTTCAGGAAGCGTCACAAAATGGTGAGGGCCTGGGAGATTCTTCATAGGAGTCTTAGTGCCGTTCTAATCATATCCAGCGGTTGCTCTACATACCGTCCTTCATGAGCTTGAAGAAGAAGCAGACAATCCCAAATCGTTGATCAACCGTTCTGGAAGGGGTAAAAGAACCGAACTTATCCAGATCACATCGGGCTGCTACAACACTCTTAAGGAGCTTGAGAATCTGCTTATCAGACACAAGTCGTTAGGCACGGGAAATAAGAGACTTCGGGATAGGATACAGTTTAACAATGCAGACCTACAGCATATTCGGCAGAGCCTAACTATGAACACCGGGGTTCTCAATTCCTTTTTATCATCGCTCAATAGTAGCTCTCTCGGCCGAATCGAAAGAAAGCTCGAAGAATCCATTGAAACTAAATTGGATCAAATAATAAGAGACGTTCGATCCGGAAACAAAAATGAGGACCTTCTGAGCGTCGCTGATGATGACTTGACCGATGACGAGAAAGCTGGGCCATGGGAAGCTCTGGAGGATGAGCTATCGGAACAGGGTATAGACCGAGAAACGCTGAAGAAGCACAAGCCATGGATCGAGGCTCAACTGCATCGAAGATTGATCCATGACTCCAGTCAAGACGAAGGAGATCAGGACAACGAAGATTCATCCGGCGAAACCAGTCACGACGAAAGAGACCAGGATAAGGAAGATTCATCCGATGAAGCCAGTGTTTCTTCGGGCAATTCATCAAAGACAATAGAGCCATCCGAATACAGAAACCAGGAGGCGCCTAAATCTATTCAGTTGAAAGGGAAGACACCGATGCACCGTCCCGGGGACACCACCCAAAGGTCTATCTCCAATCCGGAAATCCTAGATGTTCCCCGTGGTGGCCACTTTCATTTCTCACGGAGCTCGTCTCTTTCTAGCATCAGTCAGGTTGACGATAATCCTTTCTCTGTGCATTTCCGTGCTGCCGCACCGACTGTAGGAGCCTCAGGGGCAAATCAGATCATTTTCTCTCATAGTGATCTTTCAGATGCGGAGGAGCCACAGTCTTTCACCTTTCAGGAGATTGATACAGCCGGACACCATGATGACAACGATTATATCTCCGAGAATGGATATCGTTCTTCCTCATTGCATACTGTTGTTGCCACGGAAAGGGAGAATCAGTCCAAAAGAGGTCCAGACAACAGAGAAGTACGAATGTCCGCACTGAGAGGATCTTTATCTGGAGGGTCTCACGAGGGTCTGGAAGAGACTGCACATCTCGACAGACCTTCGCCCACAATGCAGGTATCGACTCAAAGAATGCGTGAAGAGCATCCAAATCTCCGTCGAGAGAATGGTAGGACCCTCACGGATTTAGATAGTTCGGATATCTTAAACAGTCCCGAAATCCTATTAGATCTTGGGATGCCAGAACGACAAAGTCTCGAACTCGAATGGCAGCTCCAAAGTATCTCTTCTAGTCTTATGAGTGCTTCATCGGATTACCTCAGATTTCTCTTCAACTTGCCAAGCAAAAAAGATACGCAGATACAGCATCCATCCCCGACTGCGCAGCATTTATGTATTTTCGAGGATATCATCTCCAGCCTGGAATCTTTGAGAACGAGAGGCTCTGAGGAAGCCACTCTCCGAAAGGCAGGTCTATTAGTTGAAGCTCAGAGATGGGTAAGAGCAGTGTCCATGAAGCAGTGAGTTATATTTCATGGGAGATTACTTAGCGGCACTAACTAGGTGGAATACACAGAATACCAGAAGAGAAGATCGTTTCATACTCTCATAGGATGTTCCATCACAGCGACAAGGCTGAACAAAAAACTTCCACAGTTGCAATCTTAGTGAGCCTGGAAGAAGTTCAGTGGGGCTGCACGAAAAGGAAACAACTGGAAGTCACCACGGACCATGGAGGTCAGTCCAGCCAAGAGGAGGTTGAATTCATTGTTCCCATACCCAAGGGTGCTTTAGATGGATTTATCGCAGAAGTCTCCGCGCAAGATAAACACGGTTGCAATCATACAGTAGAGTTTAAGCTGAGATGCGTAAGTCATGTTCTAGGTTATCTCGTTTGCCCGCGCTCCTCCTCGCATCGATGCCAGGACCTAACGGTTCTACGTAGGCTCCCCATCCTTTTTTTGCTAGGCAAGGCACCGATCTTTATCATAATATTGTCGTTTCCCGGAGAGAAACGAAATGTGGATGGCGACGCAGAATTACCACAATCTCTGGCGAATCTTTCATCATTAAATCCTCAGGACTAGGACCGGCGGAAAAGCAAGTCTTCCCAGGGAAGGGATTACCTGATTTTGATTGCCCATGGATGAATGGATCGCTGATTGCGGTTGCACATGTACATCTGGGCAACTGCTCCGAACAAGAATACAGCCAGCGTCTGTCCAAGATGTTCCAAGGTGTTTCAGATGAGGAGATCAAGTCAGATTCCTCCAATTCGCTAATACATCTGTAAAAAAGAAAAGGAGACTTAACACTCTGCGAACGGCTCGCTGGGTCAAAGAGCAAAATAGGCGAATGTAGAAATCCATCAAGACTATCGCAAGCCAAGCGATTTCCAGCAATGGGAAGTCTTCAGCGGGAAAAGTGAATTAGAACTAATGTTCCTGAATACTACCCTTTCTAAAGAGAGATACTAATGAGGAAATCTATCGCGGTCATTGAACATAGTAGCTGCGTAAAGGGTGCAAGATCCAGCCAGATGGGTACGACGAAGACGTTGGCGATCTACCGTTCAGAAGTGACTATCGCAATACGGGGTCTGCCAGCCACGACGGCTCCTTCAGGCCAGGCAATAGCCTACTTTTCTTCTTCGGTTCAACAGCAGCTCCGGACCTTGCCTGCGCTTCGGTCTTGCTCGTACTCCGCGCCGCCATCTCCTTCCGATCCCTCGCATACACCTGGAGACCTCGCATATGGGTATCTTTGCCATTCTGATGGTTGTCCAGAATCCGCACCTGCAGCAGGAACGCCCTAAGCGCAGGTCTCCGATCCCAATACCTCTGCGCCTTCACCCTCTCATCCTCCTCCTCTCTCCCTCCCTGCTCCCCTCCCGCGCCTGCTCCCTCTCCCCCCTCACCCACCACCACCTCCTCCTCATCCTCATCCTCCCCGTCATCCCCTCCTCCATCCGGATCCCCCACCCCCTCAAAATCAACATCAATCCATCCCTTCGGCTGCTCAAACCGCATCTCCGCCCACTCCTGCAGGTCGTGCGGGCCCGTGCCCGCGAGGAACTGCATGCGGGTCGGGGTGTAGCTCTCGTCGGCCTCGAAGTCGAGGTAGACGCGCAGGGCGACGATGGCGACCTGCTTGAAGAAGTGCAGCGACACCGTGTGCGGCTGCGGCCCGTCCGACTGCCAGAAGGTGTCGGTGGAGGGGCTGCGCAGGGCGGCGACGCCGCAGCCGGGTTTGCTGGTCGAGACGGTCCAGGAGGCGAGGGTCGAGATTTCGCGGAGGGCGAGGTGGGCGTAGGGCGGGCCGGAGGGGGTGGGCGGGTGGTCTGTGAGGTTGGACGGGTCGGTTAGTAAGCTTTGTTCAGTACCTATGGTTCTGTGAGGAAGGAGACTACGCGGGGGCTTGTAAGTGTTTTGGATCACAGTAGTAAGGTACATGTGCTGCGCCGTTGCTTTCTTCCGGTTCTGATGATAGGAAGAGGTGGCATTGGGCTGGCTGAATGACTGAGACAGAGCATGATGGACTCGGGATTGAGCTTGGCATATGCATAACAACAGTCGTTATGGTTCGGCTTATGGGGTCAGAGCAATTGCGTGGTCCTGAAGCTTGCTATGATCCAAGATCGGGAGATAGTGATCCCTGATGACTGTTTCCAGTGAAATAAGGTTCATCGCACTGCAGGAGTGATTACGGACGGAAGCAACTACGCCCGAAGAGCGATTCTTCCGGAACGAAAGTGCTTTGCAAGCTATGTAAACCCCGTGCGCAGTGAGTTAATACGAAAGCATGAATGACGATTCGTGGGAGAGATGGATAATGGTAAGTAGGTTTGCCGGAAGAGGCCGAAAGTGCAGACTAGCCTGATGGGGAAGCTCTATCCGCCTGTAAGAAGGACTGAGATAGTGAAACGACTCCTGCTTGGACTCGTGGCGCATCTCCCTTGTCCACGTGGAAATGACAGGATTCCTTCCTGAAGAAACAGACATAAACCAGTGAGGTCGAGATCGCGAGGTGCCGGTAAAAGGCATCGGTTATGAACTTCTGTATTGGGGAGGTACGAAGCACACGAGTGTAGCGCGAAGGAGAGCACACGCGAAAGCAACGGCACGGTGTAGGAGAAATCAGTCGAAACTGTACCTGGGTCTCCGTCTTCGTCGTCTTCCTCTTCCTCGGCTTCTATGTCCTCCCCAACAGCGTCTTCGCCGGTCTCCTCCTCGTCTTCCTCCAGCTCCACGCGTGCTGCCCGCTGTGCAGCCTCGGCTGCCAATACATCTTCGTCGCTTGGGAGTTCGAAGTCAGACGATGGTATCGACTGAGGTATCGGCGTTGGTTGCGCGCTTCGACGTGTGGAAGGGGGCATTGTGGGTGTGGAAATTATGCAGTGCGGGGTGCAGCACTGCGAACGCCTCCTTCGGTGACGTGCAGTCCGGACTCACTCGAAACAACAACTCAGATTCGACCTGATTCACAATCCTGAACGTTGGTGGTTGTGCATCGGGCATTAAAGTCCGCCCTAGGATTGCTGTAAATGGTCCGCAGGCGCGACTTCCCATTTTCCCCGAGATTCGCGTCGGCCGTACTGCCCCGATGGAGAATCACCCCCGCTACCAAAGAAAGCAGGTGGAGCTCTCAAGAGCGATGCCACATATTGCTGCCTCGGGATCTTGCTTACCTACTCAACACGACAGATCGCCGACGTAATTCATCATTGCCGTTCCACGTTTTCTGTACCAACCACTAAAGACCATCAAAGGTTGTGCGCGTCACTCGTTCTGAAGTTAAATTTTGTTCACCAATCTTTCGTACTCATCCATCCGATAGAGGCCGCACCCTACGAGCTATTTTCTTTGCCGTCAACGGTCTCGAGTAGCCAGATTGTTGTGGACGCGGCGAGTTGATCTAAGATCGTATCCCAGAGTCTGTGGCTGCTGAAGTATCGGGGAGTCCTTACCCGTACTTAGTCCCATCAGTCCCGCGCAAGGCAACCCCTACCTAATTACTCTATCGCACGAGGAAGGTGAGTGCTCTTCGATGAACCACTGCATCATCCCAAAGTTCCGCACGTATCCTTGCGGTGGATCATTCTCATGTGAAACAGTCCACCCCGTGGGTATCCGGACGACCGGAGCACTCGATGTCGCTGATATGCAGGACCATGCATGAATATGTCCTTGAGTCAGTATCTAGAGTACAATCTCTTAACAGTACAAAACCGCAGCCGTGTACACGCACCACTCACACTTGAAGCCAAGATGGTCGGTAAGACCTGCATGTCCTCCGGAGTGAGCGACTCAGGGGTGAAGGATCGCGGCTAGCCAAGCGTGCCATACTAGGTGCTAGCCCACAGCACTTGGCCCAGAAATCTGGGCCTTCTCTCAATCTGCCCGCCTACTATCCTGGTCGTCGATCTACGATTGGTCGACCGTCTATTCTCTTCACGGAGCTTCTTAGTACTGCCGAGGCTACAGCTGATGAGAGCCGAAGGAAGGCCGATACAGCTTTCACTGCATTGCATGTACGATATCTCGTGGTCCTAGTCTTGAGAAACAATTGAGAGAATGCTGGAACATTTGCAATTCCAAAGAATCATAGGGTTATCCTCGTCAAACAGGTAGGCCCACTTCTGGTTTGAAGTTTAATCGTGGACGGGGGCGCGAACTGGTTTGATCCTAGTCTAGACACGAGGTGACCAGGTACCTCGCTTGTCGAACGTACCCGCGGGTCGACTGGGTCGACGTCCTAATATCTAGTACAGGGTTTGTGGTGCTTCCCGAAGATCAATCCGAGCTTCAAAACGACCTACCACAGACGTGTCTGAGCCTGTGGGAAGGCTATCGGGCCTTCAGGTACAAAGCCGGCTTCTCTAGCAATGCCAGGCGCGGCTTACGCGCCGCTTGCCACCAATTTCCTGGACGTTGCCCTGCTGGATCTAGAACAGCCATTGGAATGCGATCCTCTTCAACGGTCAGAGGTAAGCTAACCTGATGAACCACGGTAACGGCTCTCTTCTCGGGTACGCAGCCCTTGTACCTGGATGTGAGTGGTAGGCCCGAAAGCCATACAATGTCGTCAGGGGTCCACAAGGCCAGTGGACGATGGAAGGCAGAGAAACCTCGGACGTCTGATTGTATACTTAGGGTTACGTGCTCCTCGTCGGCACATCAGGGAGAAATCCCATGTCATTCTTCATTGCGTTTGCGGTGATACATCTAGCCCTCCACTATTGTCTGTCTTGGCGAACGATCAATCCCAAAACACTGCGGGCTCTTATCTATCAGACCAAGACTGAAGGTGGATTTCCGGTTTTAATACATGTAATCCATGCCATCTCCACATCCTAGTAGCCTCTCAAGAGTCATTGCCACTTACTCGCTTTTCTATTCTCAGGCATCTGTCTTAGCACCTCGGTCAGAATTCGTTATCCTCTCTCCCAGCCGAATCCAAACCCCAAAAGCCAAGTTCAATTCAACCTTCGATTGCGGATGTGATATCTACAGCATTACGACGACGGGAGGCTTCAGTGATAACTCCCGGTGTCCGTCTTTGTCTCTTTTCCCCTAGTCTCTGAGGGAATGCAGCAGTCATGGCGGCCCCATCACACGATCCTTCCAGCGAGGTCGCCTCCAATGGCCCAATAATGGTGGCAACTAGTATCTGCTTCCTCGCTCTTACCTGGCTCGCTGTGTCGTTACGATTTTGGGTAAGACAAATAATGCTGCGCTCGTTCGGATTAGATGACTGGATGATGGGGATGGCTCTAGTAAGGAGGCTCCGGCTCGCCAGAACAGCATCACGTTTGAATGAAAACATTCCTGACATGGATTAGCTACTGTTCACACTATATTGCACCTTCACGATAGTGGAAGTCTACCATGGAGGTGGATCCCACGTCAGCGATTCCGAACAATCGCACACCCTCGGAGATCTTCTCAAGGTACGCTGGCAATACTCACTCCTTCAGAGCAGGCTAATTCCCCAGCAGTATGTGCTCCTCATTGAGTCGTTCTATATCCTCAGCATGGTCTTTTTTAAGATCTCTTTGGGAACTTTCCTCTTGCGCCTCGTCATTCGCCGATGGCATACCATATTCATCTATGCCTTCATGACCCTCTCTACGATCTACGGCATCGTGTACTTCTTTTTCGCTCTCTTTCAGTGTGGGAACCCGACCAAGATCCTGGAGAATAAGCTAGCCGGTCGTTGCCAACCAGCTTCGGTCCAACTTGGAATGGGTTATACTCATGTAGCAGTTCAAGCATTAGTTGACTGGGCTTTCGCCACTTTGCCCGTAGTCATCATGTGGAATGCAAACATGAATCGTCGTTCCAAGTTCTCTGTTGCCTTTATTCTCATGCTTGGAGCAATGTAAGTGCAAAGTGATCTTGACTATTCTCGTTATTCACCGCTGATAAAGTACGATGCAGTGGTAGTACTGCTACATTAGTACGCTTCAAGTATGAGGGCGGGCTTGTTGATGATAATGATTTCTTCTTTGCCGCCGCCAACGTCGCGATCACCTGCACGATCGAGGCCGGACTTGGAATAACAGCCGCGTCGCTAGCAACTCTAAGGCCACTCTTCAGGTGCTGCTTCGATCGCGTACGCACAACATACTCTTCTGCAGAGCGGAGAGCAAGATATGGGGATGGCAAACCCCCGATGTCCAAATCTACAAGAAGAAAGACTGCCAGCATTGTAAGCGAATGCACTACCACTCGACAGTACGGCAAAAGATCTGTTCTTGAAGATATTGCGACTGGCACACAGACGACCGTGACCGCAAATAACCGCTTGTCGCCTGTACCATCAGATGATGATATCGATCTGGAAGACATGTCCCCGACGGATCAAGCCTTGGGTTACGCAACTTCCTTGCCTGCCACATCAAACGGATGGCACCGTGAACCTGACCTCACGGGTCCGGGCAGATCCTGGTTCATGATTGAAAAGACGACCGACGTGCAAGTGACGAACGAGATCTGGCCTGACCGTGTAAATGAAGAATGACTTTACGCGCTATTCACTTTCCTTTTTCCCTTCACTGAGCCACCCAATCCTCACATTCCCGTTTAACAAAAGTTTCGCCGTTGGGTTAGGTGTTGAGGCTGACCAGGCTATTGGTGCATTGTACGCTGCTAACCCGGCGCAGAGGAGCTCATGGGGCAAGGATCGAAAGCATATCCTCATTACTGGGACGGAGCTGAGGACATGTAATTCAGTGGGCAATACTTTGAAAGCAACCCGCAGAAATCTTGGTAGCTGTGTCGAAGGCGAAACGGTTCCCAATGGCGTAACTTATTTGAAGCCGCAGCTCCGTCAAGATCTGGCTAGTAGCGGCCGGGGGTTGCGTACCAGCCCAAGGTAGGGACTTGGGAAGACCATGTACTATGTCTCAGCGATGTCTAACGATAAACTCTCTATACTGATAGCCTAGAAAATTTACGCAAGTAGCCCTTCTAATTTTTGCAGTCACTGATTCCGTCTGTTCCAGAAGAAGGGAAGGTGGGAAATTATTTCGAACACTGCGAGAAATCGAAGCCACCAGTCGATGGTAAACTGCAGATCACCAGGTCGGTGGCGATCCTCCAACTTAACTATGAGAAATGATGTCTTAAGATTTCGGTGATCTTAGACTTTGCTGCGCACGTCCTGTCCCACTGGATTGTATTGCTCATTGCAATCGCTCATCCCTTATCCTGGAGTACGGCGCACAAGATTAACAAAAGGCGGTGTATTACGTTATAGTCACAATTACTGTTCTATTGATGACCTTAAAAAAATTAGCTTGCAACATGAAAATTGGTCTGAGTAAGCGCCCTCAAAGTGTGGGAGACGAAGGTCATTAACCAAAGGTCGAAATGAAAAATGATTTGGATAATGGGTACAGCATTACTCTAGTGGTGCAAATTGGCCCGAGCTCATCTCCGCAACACCGCACATCCTTACTCAAGTAAGGTCAGGTACGGTACACGCCACAACTCCTCTTAGTTCACGCGATAGGATTGGCTTAGATAATCAAATGACTCATCTTCCCCATCAATGACATCCTTATGTTGAAAACCCAATCATTCTCTCCACGTCTCCCCTTCCCAACAGTAGGAACGAAGTTGTATTGATCCGATTCCACCCGGAGGCGCGTTGCGCCTGTAGCAACTTCGCAGAATGGCTTTCCCGTAGCGTCTCCAAAACCTTAGGCATCAACATGCGTCTTTTAGAGCAGAACAACGATGGCGACTTAAGGGTGACCGAAGATTTGATACAAAATATTCCTCCCTATGCCATACTCTCACATACATGGGGTACTGAAGGTGAAGAGGTGACTTTCGAAGACTTAGTGAATAATACCGGCAAGAATAAGGCTGGCTATGCAAAGCTCCGGTTTTGCGCAACACAAGCAGCGAATGACAATCTACAGTACTTTTGGGTCGACACATGTTCTATCAATAAATCGAGCAGCAATGAGCTTACAGAAGCTGTTAACTCAATGTTCCGCTGGTATCACGAGGCTGTCAAGTGCTACGTGTATCTGTCGGACGTTTCCATAGACACAAATGATCAATACGATGGCTTATCCCGCTCAACATGGAAGACGGCTTTTCGGAATAGCCGATGGTGGACGCGAGGCTGGACGCTGCAAGAGCTCATTTCTCCTATCTCAGTTGAGTTTTTCTCTATGGAGGGCAATCGGCTAGGTAACAAGAGATCAATGGAGCAACAAATCCACGAGATAACTGGTATTGCTACCCAGGCGCTTCGAGGGTCATCTTTGTCCGACTTCACTGTTGACACGCGAATGTCGTGGGCTGCAAAACGTACGACCACCCGCAAAGAGGACGAGGCATACTGTCTACTAGGTATCTTCAATATTCACATGCCACTTATCTACGGAGAGGGGAGAGATAATGCAGTCCTACGGCTACGAGAAGAAATCAATAAATCCTAAGGGTACGTCGTAACTTGACAACGCTGGTATAGTAGCTGATCGGTGATATCGACTTAGTCCATCCATTCCTGATTCTAGACAAGCGATTGTTCTCAAGAGGCTGTTTTATTCGGATTGGGCTGTATTTAACTCCCATGTCGATGAGTACGAACGCAAATGTCACCCCGACACAAGAACCGACCTCCTCCGCCAAATTTTGGAATGGCCAGAAGATTCAGATGGGAAATGCATCTTATGGCTAAGAGGCATGGCTGGTGCAGGAAAGTCTACAATCTCACGGACAGTATCAGAACGACTGGCGAGTAGGGAACAACTGGCAGCCAGTTTCTTCTTCAAGCGCGGCGAAGGCGATCGGGCAAAAGCTTCAAGATTCTTTACGACAATTGCAGCGCAAATGATTAGCAACATACCAGGATTGGTCCCACTGATAGCGACGGCCTTGGAAAAGGATCCAGCGCTTCCTGAAAAGACGTTAAGAGAGCAATTTGACAAGCTGATCTTCAACCCACTTTTGGATCTGCAAGATAGACGTATCAAAAAGTCTATTCTAGTGATCGTGATCGACGCATTAGATGAGTGTGAGCGAGAATTTGACATCAAGGCTATCCTCGATATCCTTACGCAATGCCGATTCATTAAGACTGTGAACTTACGGATCTTCCTGACAAGCCGACCCGAGTTACCGATACGCCTTGGTTTCCAAAGGATGGCTGAGGATACTCACGAGGATATAGCGCTCCACGATATAGCCGAATCAAATATCAAGCACGATTTACATGCGTTCTTAAGCGACGAGCTGGCACAGATTCGAAGAGATTCCTGCATAACGCTTGATTGGCCTACCTCACAAGATTTAGACAGTCTTGTAGAAGTGGCCAATCCCCTGTTTATCTACGCGGCGACCGCGATTCGCTTTGTCGGTGATAGAAGGCTTGGTGACCCAACAGATCTCCTCGAAGCAGTACTGGAACACAAGATTGCAAGCGACCCAAGCAAACTTGAAGGGACGTACCTTCCCGTCCTTGATCGATTTCTTATCAATCTAAGCCACCGAGATCAAGAAAATGTGCTTGTACGATTTAAACAAATTGTCGGTACAATCGTAATTCTCAAAGACCCGCTTAGTATGCAGTCAAGAGAGAGACTCTTATCTATCTCCACACGAGACGTTAAGTGTATACTGGATTTGCTTCATTCTGTGTTGAATGTCCCAACAAATACGGACTCCCCTATCCGATTACTTCACGCCTCCTTCCGTGACTTCCTACTCGACACGAGTCAGCGTAATCGCTGCCCCTTTTGGATTGATGAGCGAGTTACGAATGACATGCTGGCAACTCACTGTATGCGGATTATGTCTATTCAGCTTCGAGAAAATTTATGTGAACTGCAACATGGGGGCATGCTTCGAAATCAAGTAGACTCTACCACGATAGACTCTAGACTCTCTCCAGAGCTTAAGTATGACTGTCACTACTACGTCGACCACTTACATCATGGCGAGAAGGCTATTCACTATCAAAATGCACTATACACGTTCCTTGAGAAACATTTCCTTCATTGGCTAGAGGCAATGGGTCTTTCCAGTAGATCATTTGAAACACTGGCCATCATTGAGTCGGCAGAAATGATAGTTCAGGTAGGACACCCTGAGGTCAATGTTATTTGAGGCTAAGCAATAAGACTCAGTCCAGTGGCAATGCGCGATACATCGAGTTCCTATACGACGCGAAGCGTTTTACCCAGGTGAACAGGCTAATACTAGATATAGCGCCGCTTCAAATATACTCTTCGTCGTTAATCTTGGCCCCTCGAATGAGCATGATAAAAGACACATTCAGAGCGCAAATCCCAGCATGGATCCGGCACTCACCTGAAGTAGAAAGAGACTGGAGTGCGCATGTACAAACGCTTGAGGGCCATAGAGGTGGGGTCTCCTCGGTCAGATTCTCGCTAGACGGCATGCAACTAGTATCTGCGTCATACGATGGGAATCTGCGGCGATGGGATGCATCGTCGGGACGGCTGTTGCAAACATGCGAAGGTGTTGACCATGGGTTGGTTACGTCAGCTACGTTCTCGCCTAACGGCGATCAAATAGCATGTGCATCGCCTTACAATACCGTACAACTATGGGACACTACGACGACGATGCTACAATCATACCAAACACTTGTAGACTCAAAAGAAGATGTCTTTTCCATCTCGTATTCCCCAGATGGTAAGCAGCTGGCTGTTGCACGAAAAAATAGTATACAGCTGTGGAGCGTAGTGACAGGGAAACTAATTCAAACGCTTCCTGGCCGTGGTAGGTTGGGCGATTCAATATTGTTTTCACCAGATGGAAAGAACCTAGTGGCTAATTCAGTCGACAACACTTTACTGTTGTGGGATATAGTGAAGGGAGAGGCGTTACGAGAGTTCACAGGTAATCTGTTGACATTTTCACCAAGCGGTAAGCAGCTAGGCACTGGCATGGTGAATGGCATTGTACGGATGTAGGACGTGGCAACAGGGCAACCACTGGAGAAGTTTGAAAGCTATCATGAGGATATAGCATGGAAAGCCGAGCCCACGCCGGATGGTCTTGTCCTAAAATCTGAGCAAAGTGTGACGGATGCTGCGTTCTCGCCGAATGGGAGGCAGCTAGCTTCCTCGTATCAGAGCGTGCGACCTTCTACGTTAGGGGAGGGATACATCAAAATATGGGACGTAGCGACACAACAACTGCTACAAGTACTCAAGGGTCATAGTAGTTCTGTCACTTCGATTGCGTTCTCTCCGCACGGCCGGTATTTAGCGTCTGCATCGGAGGATGAGACCGTGAGACTGTGGGATTTGACGATACGCCGGCCGTCAGAAAGACTCGACGTATATCACGATTATTTGGATACCAGGATTTCAACAGTGAATAGCAACCGGGGAGCACCCGTGATAGATCATACAACTGGACGAACGCGCGAGCACATAACGGAACAGCTTCCGCAGATACGCGATGGCCATAAGAACAGAATTACGTCAATTGTGTTATCACCAGACCGTACACAGCTAGCATCTGCATCGAAAGATGATATAGTGCGATTATGGGATGCAGATACAGGACAGCTAACGCATATACTTGTCGCTCACAGCGGTACCCTCAATTCAGTCACATTCTCGTCAGACAGCACGTTTCTAGCATCGGCGTCGGATGATATGACTATACGGCTTTGGAATACAGTGTCAGGAAGAGTAATACAGACTTACAAGGGTCACACTGCTGAGGTCCGCTCGGTTAGATTCTCCCGATACAACGATCACTTGGTATCTGCCTCTCATGATGGGATTGTGATTTTGTGGGACACCGTGACCGGACAGTCAGTGGGCACTATTTTCAGCTCGCCATGGCCAAATCCCATATGGTTGGCCGAGTTCTCACCGGATGACAGACAGCTAGCACTTGGTTCCCACGGTGGGCTTATTTATATATGTGACTCGAAGACAGGAGAGACACTGCACACGCTTTCTGGCCACAAGAGCCTGGCGGAATCACTCGTTTTCTCGTATGACTCGGAGCAACTGGCGTCGGCATCTTGCGATCGCACTGTACGGTTATGGGACGTGGCGACTGGCCAGCTATTGCAAATCATCACATATGGTAGAGACTGGATAACTGATGAGCCGCCGCAAACCATCGGAAATTGTAGCGAGCTTAATTTATTAGAGTTTTCAAGCGAAAAGACATATCTCACTACAAGTCGAGGGGTACTTAAACTGAAAGAAGTCTTAGATGACATTTCAACTACGCATAGTGCCACCAGCAACATTTTTGCGACAGATGAGTGGATCTATAAAGACAATCAGAAGTTGATATGGCTTCCGAGCGAATATCGTGGAAATGTTATATTGGCCTACGATAATCATGTCGTGAGTAGTCAAGCTTCTGGTAGGATGGACTTTTGGACCTTTGACTTTTAGATTAATGCCGTCTCCTCATCAGTCGAAACAATTTTTGCGCAATTCAGAGTAAGAACACACCCTGTTTTTAGATGAAATACAGATAAGGAAACGTGGAGGCGAAAAGTTAATACTGAATAAGGTGTAAATTGTTGATACGAGCTACTTTGAGTTCAATTGCAAGTGCCACCGGCGTACTAATTCTTTGGTGACGTAGTCTGCCTCTGCAGGCTTTTTTTGTACTTCAGGTTGGCAGAGGAAAGCCTCAAGCAGGATCTGGAACCTTTCAACATGTTTTCCGGGATGTTTTGATTCGGAACTGACCAACAGTTGAGGTGTCGAAGGCGATGTGTCGACCGACATAATTTTGCAATCTTCGTTCAGGATCTGGAGGCTTTGAGAGAACCGTCGCGGTCAGTTGATCAAGAGATTGCATGTTTGTAGAAGACCATAATTCAATGCTCTCCTGGTCAAGCTGCCGATCGATTGGAGATGGATAAGTTAGACCTAGAATCAAAGACTTAGTAGAGCTCGTAGATTGCAACCGAAGATGTACCTCAAGCGTGTGCAGCAGCGCTCCCGACTCGGCGTCCCAGAGCCGGATAGTCCTATCTTTAGAAGCAGGCGCCAGCCGCTTGTCGTTAGGTGCGAACACGACTGACCTAACGAGATCACTGTGGCCGTCAAGCGTCAGCAGCAGCGCCCCTGACTCGGCTTTTTAGAGCTGCATAGTCATATCACCCAAAGCAGACGCCAGCCACTTACTGTCTAATATAAACATAATAGAAGTAACCCAATTATTATAGCCCTTAAGTATCTATAATGGTATTACTGATTTAGTATTTTAAAGCTGTATAATTCTATTATCTAAAGTAAATCGTAGCTGTTTACTACTAGATGTAGATATGGTTGTTGAGACATAATTTTTATGGTTCTTAAATATCTATAGTAGCACTTTTGACTTAGTATCTTAAAATTAGAAGGTTGAATCTTCTAAACCTAATATTAGCTTCGCTAGCAGTTCCGCCGGGAGTCGTCGAAGGCATGAAAATGGATTTAGACTACAATGTCTCGTGTATTTCTCCAGACTAAGATGACAGCTGCCATACGAAAGTCTTACTTTGAGCATGGTGGCGGCAAGTCATTTCATGAACGAGGTTATGCATTCGACCGGATTCAAGTATGTACAAGAAACGTATAACAGGCTTGCTACGAGTGCTCTCGAAAAGTGTTCTGACCAAAGGTCAAATATTGACAAGAAGATCATCCAAAGTTTCCTCGCTCGTTCCATGATCGAACTACCATTGCTTAGAGACGGCCCTCTTCTTCTTGCACTTGCTGGCACTGCTGCTCGGCTCCGCCGCGCTCGACTCAGCAGACGCCGCGGTCTCAGTCGAGTCGGCTGTCTTCGAGTCGCCCCAGACAGCCGGCCCCGGCATGGTGTAGTTGGTCGGGGTGGGGTAGTACAAGTTGATGAGGATGCCGGGGTCGGTGGCCTTGTAGACACCCGGAATTGCAACCTTGGGAGATGGCGTGCCATTGCCACCGTTTGTCACGGTCAGCTGGCCACAGGCGAGGTAGAACTGAGCGCCGCCCTGGGTCTCTGCGCCATGGAGAGCGATGTGCTCGATGCGGAGGAGGTAGTCGCCATTGGGGAGAGTCGACGGGAGGGTGAACTCGAATTGGTCCTTGCCGGTTGATTGCCACTGCAGTCCTGACGCGTTGGCGGTTGGCTGCTGCTCGTAGATCTTGAACCAGTCTTCGCCGGAGGCATTCAAGGCGGCGGCCGTGGTGCCTGAGGGTGCTTGCGCCATATAGGCGAGGATAGGACCGGGGTGGCCAATGGCGGTATCGAGCTTGAATCCGACGGTGGAGCCAGCTTTGACAGTAGAGGTGGAGGTAGTCGGGAGAGGATCAATCTCATAGCAACGCAGAGCTTCGTCGTTGACATCCGTGACTGGGCCGTTGCTGTAGTGGTTTGCCGTCATGCGGACATACTGATATTCACCAGTGGTGTTATCATTGGCGATGAGGTAGGGGAAGGTGTAGTGCGCCGAGGCAGTGTAGGCCGAAGCCAAAAGGAGCAGGCCAGCCGCAGTCTTCATTGTAAACGAATGGAATGGAAGGTTCGAAAGGAACGAGTGATCGATATCGACAAGCTAGAGCGCGATGGAGAGCAGAAGAAATCTCAGCGGATAACCGCCATCTTATATACTATTCTTTTCCAGGCATGGATGCAACCTGAATCACATTGGCTACCCTTTTGTGTATTTTTCCGCTGTTGGCTATGTGCAGTGCGCTCTATTCATTTACGCAGGACTGTCCTAGGAAAGTATTTCGATGGGCGCGTGGATGATTTAGTATGTCTAAATGAAACGCCATACTCGTGATCCCAGTAAAGAAGCTTGGCTCTTCGAAGGAATTCTTGCGCCAATCGCTGAGCGTGCTGAAAGCTTATCAGGATGCTGCGGGGTGGCGTTACTGGGCGCGATGTGGCTACGGTGTTTCATGGGTGTGGGCCGATTATATTAAATCGAAACGAGGCCAGCGCAAGGACACCAACAGGAAACTCGTCTTACATCGACAGCAACGCACGCCCAATAAAAAAATCCGCCTGGGGTGCATTTGCCGTGTGAGAACGTATCCGCAGTGAACCAAGCATTGCTATCGTCCAGTGGAACGCGAATATTTTCCACTGAACCCGAGCCTTCTCGTGCCTGGAGCAACAACGTCCTTCTCTTTTACAGTCTTCAATCTCAGGGAAACGGCTGACTCATGTAATAAGCGGTTGACGGCGCTAAAGTCCGAACATGATTAATACTCACATCGGATGTATGCAGCGCAAACACTGTGGACAAGCAGGTCGAATGGTGAAAATTGTGCTCATATACAAGAGATGATTGGGAGCGGCTACACTCGACCCATAGAGTATGTAGAGCCGTAGTTGTAGAGACCTGACTGTGCCTTAATGTTATCGCAGGGTAGAGCCATCGGAGTCGCGGGAAGGATCTCTCCGAGGGCAAGAACCTCCGAGCTTGGGTTGACGACAATTCACTGCTCGCTCTACGGGAGAAAACCGTTATATGACTAAAGCGAGCATGAACGACGGCTTCGTTATCGCATCCTCTCGTTCTCCAGAGATGCAGCGATCTAGGCGCTTGTGCTAGCATTCTACAAGAGAAGGCTTGTTCGAGTCTGTCCGTCTCGGCGCTTCATTCAGCTGACTTGGGCTTCTTTCGCACTGGTCCTTAAGGACTGAGGATAGAAGCGGGTGTTACGACTAGATCCCATCGCTGTTGGGAATCCTGATGAATAGACATGAGTGCATCCGGAAATAAGCGGAGACGGACTGCCTGTGTCCAGTGCAGGCAAATGAAGGTTAAGCTGATCCATTTACCAAACATATAGAAGTCATACGCGAGATTCTGACCTTGAATAGGTAAAATGCGATTACGTTGAATCATTCCCTGCATCTTGCTCAAGGTGTAAAAGCTCGGAACTGCAATGTTATGTGGATACATCGTTCCGAAGGACGGCGAAAAGGGAGTAAGTATATCCTAAGAAGAAGCTCATGGTACATATCAGACGAGCAGAGGAATACTGAAATGCTGAAATGAATTCAAGTCGTCTTGAGCGGCTCGAAAAGCAGGTTCGTGAGCTTAGTACTGGCAAAGGAACTTCAACTGGAAGTGAAGCAGCAACTCCCATGGCACCTTACTCATTGGTGAATAACGAGCATCATTCTCTACCGTACGCGGAGCACAGCTTCACTTCAGTACCCAAAAATGACTTGAGCGAACCTTCAGACCAATGTGGTATAGTCTCACAAAGCCTCGATGGTATAGAATTGTCGGCGCAGGAGGTCACAGAATGGATTGATGAGCAAGCCCTGCCAGACTCCGTCTATCTCAAGCAGGACTAACACTCAGCAGATACTACACGAATTATCATGAAAAGTTTCCCCTACTTCCTTCAAAGGAGACCTTCGTGCAGGACTCTCAGTCGAATCCGTTGCTACTTTGGTCAGTTATTGGCGTAGCGTCGAGAAGTTTTCGCCGAAGTCGCGACCATGAGCCAGACCTCTGCGTTCGACTAGCTCCCGCTGTGAACAGGCTTGCTGCAGATCAGACTCTCCTTGTACGACCAGAGCTACCCTCGATTCAGGCACTGTTATTGCTATGCTGTTGGCCATTTCCCTCTCATCCCACCCTCGGGAATCCATCCTGGATGTACTGCGGTATGGCCACGCACCAAGCTCTCTTGCGCGGTCTGCATCGACCACACCATCTTCACGAGTATAACTACCAGCTACCCGTCGATGAAGAAGTAATAGCTAGTAGAGTCAGAACATGGGTTGCCTGCTTCATTGTGAATCAAAGGTATGCGCGTTCGTGGGGAACTGTACAATGCCCTAACCATATCGAGCAGCCTCAGCACCATATTTGGTGTACCTGCAACAATTGGCCCAGATCACACAATTCTGGAGGCTCTAGCCAACCGTGGACCTCCCATCCCACCAGTACTTCATAGTCTTCTTCACATTAGCTTTAGACTTCACAGTCTCTCGTCTACTTTAGGAAATAATGAGTGTACCCCGGATGGATTAGTCCCAGAGCCATTTGCCCTGGTGCGTATCCATGAAATGGAGTTTGGCCAGTTGGAACAGCGGCATATCGAACCGTGGAATACCGAATTGATGATTGTTACCCTGGCTGCCAAATTACGCATGTACTCCTATGCACTCATGCGGTACAAGAATCCAAAGAGCCCGCATGACATGATTCTAGAGGCAGACGCATCACGGGCTGCGGTCTATTTCTCTCGTGTACGAGCGGCGGCCATGGATCTGATAGAGCTCTGTTGCTCTGAAGAGTCCAGGAAGAATTCCTACAGGAATAGGCATGGCTCTGAAACGCCGCATTGGGCCGAAGCGCCTGTCCATTGGACTATTTTTGAGATACATGGCCTTGTTTTTGCTGCCATATGCCTCTTCAAAGTCGCAAGGTTCTGGAAGATTGACCCTGATCCCATCGCCACCAATAATGCTCTGACTGAGACCTGGAACGTCCTCAAGTCACTTTCCCGCACCAAAGACGACCACTTCTCCCATATTTGCGACATGCTCAAGTATGTTCTCGATGCCGATTGGAGCTCATGCGAGGATCAAGGCATACTGGTGCGATCGAGGATGAGTGCAGGGATTGCCGTTGAAATGGTATGGAGAGCGAAAGACAGTGGGTATCAGTGGCAACGAGCGAATGCGGATATCAATAATCAAAACGAGTCGAGCAAAACAGATGCAAATGCCGAAAGTCCGTCTGCTATGTTTGCAAACGACGAGATGCTCCTCGCGAGCCTTGACTTCTTATGCGGAGATTGGAATGCGCCCGACATGCTCTTCGCCGGTATGTAGGAACTGGATTATCCCGCAACTATTTCCTCTTCAGGAAATTAATCATTCGAGATTATTGAACATGAACAAGAAATTCCAAGCCAAAAGGGAGAGAATGTCGATGTGGGCAACCTGCTTCTTGCACCGGGCCAGTAAGGATACGCACGACTGCGAAATCGCTCCGAGGCCGAACCCGCTCCGACGCGATGGTCTACAGCTTCAACGATTAGCGGATATAAGTGATGCATCGGCTCCAACAATGGTTCCTGTACTGCTAGCAGGAGAGAATTGAGGATAAACTTGGATTGTGTTGGAGTTGTGGTAATGAGTGAACTGTAAGTGTCCAGGTTCCAGAGAGACTGCATGAAACCTTGTATGCCGTACGCTAAACCCAGTACTTAGGCCATTCACTACTACCAAGGTTCCTAGGACCAGTGTCACCTACCGTCTCAACAGACTGAGCACTTACGTTTCCTTTGTTTTGTCCTGATCGGAGAATCGAAACATGAATTCAGAACTCAAAATATTCACTCCAATTGGCATGCTAGGCTATGGCTTCAGCGAATCCATTTTTTGGTCTACGATAGCGGATGGCATCGATGCTATCATTGTTGACGCTGGGTCAACAGATGGCGGACCTTCAAAGTTGGCATTGTTGCACACCTCCGCCACGAGTGAAGCATACAAAAGAGATCTTGGCCTGCTCGTCAAGGCTGCCCACTTATACCGAATACCCGTCCTCATTGGTGCGCCCTAGTTTCGATTCCGTCTTCACATATTTTAACTCTAAGTTAATTGTCGCAGGCTCAGCAGGTGGAGATGGCGCTAACGCTCACGTCGATATCACCGTCGATCTCATTGCAGATATCGTTTCCTCCCACGGGTACCGCTCTCTCAACGTCGTAAGCATTCATGCCGAACTCGACAAAGAGATTGTCCGAGATGCGTTCCATGCAGACGCCTTGCGTCCTTGTACTGCAGCCGTTCCTCCGATAGCCCATTCAGATATCGAAGATGCTCCACGAATCGTTGCGCAAATGGGTCATGAGCCTTATGTCAAAGCGATGAAGGAGCATCCTGACTTCGACATCATCGTTGGGGGGCGGTCGTACGATCCTGCACCTTATGCTGCGTTCTGCATCTACCGTGGCTTCATCGATTTGGGGATTGCATATCATATGGGCAAGATCATGGAATGTGGTGCATTGTGCGCCGTACCCAAGACTCCGGAAGCTATGGCGATCGTGAGGAAGGAAAGCTTCGATATTGTACCTTTGAGGCCAGAAGCGAGATGTACGGCCTTTAGTGTCGCTGCGCATACACTATATGAGAAGAGCAGACCAGACATTCTTCCCGGACCAGGAGGATCGCTTCATCTCGAATCAGCAACATATGAGCAGTTGGATGATGGGAGGACTGTGCGTGTAAGAGGTGCGAGATTTCTCGCTGAGCTAGAAGGTAAATACACCGTCAAGCTTGAAGGTGCGCGCATGTGTGGATACCAGAGTGCTTTCGTCGGTGGATTTCGAGATCCAATTCTAATATCTCAGATTGACGACTTTCTCGATCGTGTTAGAGCGATGATACAGGAGGCAATCCCGCACCCGTACGAACTCGAGTTCCATGTCTATGGACGGAACGGCGTCATGGGGTCTTTGGAGCCAGAGACGGACACAATTTCGAAGGAACTGTGTATCATAGGCAGAGCTAAGGCTAGCACCCAAGCGGAGGCCCTACACGTATCGCATGTAGCATTGACCTGCTGCAAACATATGAGCTACCCGGATCAAGTTGCCACCGCAGGAAATCTTGCTTTTCCGTTGATCCCAACCAACATGCCCATGGGAGCAGTAGCCGAGTTTTGCATTTATCACCTACTTGAGGTTGAGGATCCCACGGCTTTCTTTCCCAATCATCTCCACATAGCCCAAGGCACCGGTTCTGGGGCTAGATACTTGGAAGACGTTCCGTCTAATGTCGCAAAACCTTTAGTGAAAGACATTGACAAACTTACAAAGATCAGCCGACGACTCAATGGTACAAGGCCAATGCCTGGTTCAGACTTGGATTCAGGAGCTTTTGCAAGACTGAGATGTACTCCACCGAGTGGATACGGCTACCTTGGTAATATGGCGAGCGTTATACGAAGCAAGAACGCTGGGCCTTATGAGTTAACATTCGACGTAATTTTTCCAGATGAAAGGATGTTTGCCTTGGTCAAAAGTACAGCCATTCTCCATGCAGAAGCCATAGCGCGTCTGTACCACATCAAACCGATTGACGTCCTTGCGTGTGTCTGGTGGGCTCCAGCTAATGCATTCAAGGCCACGATAAAACGCAAGATTGCGAATGGCAGTTTTGGAGAAGCTGACACACATGGATCGGCGCAACATATCCCTCTATTGTATTTGACTGTCCCGATACCAAGAGATAGCTGATATCGTCATGATCTGATGGATCGGAAACTTAGTGGAGAACTAGCATAAAATGTGAAAGTTATTTTTATTGAGCTGTCTTTTCATGCTTCAACGTTAAGTTCCTGTGGCACCGGAGCCCATAAGTACCAGATTACTGAGACGATAAGTTTGATGGCAACGCTGACCCAAAGAGCTCCCGCTAGGCCGACTGCGGACTTTGCAAATAATCCGCCGCAAATTGCACCACACAGGCAGACAACAATCGCTATTGCGCGTCGATTCCTCTTAGGATCTTCCGAGAACTTGGCTGTGAATAACAGCGGATCGGCCGCAAGATCGCAATAGACACTTGTCAAAACTACCGTTGGCAACTCATTGTACTGCAGCTGACGACTGGCTATTGCAGAACCAGCGGCTTGGAAGGATAGCAGCCCAATGGAGAGCACATTAGGCCAGCGAAGTGTTTTGGCATCAATGATATCAAGTGTCACCAATATTGCCGTAGCAATGACGCAGATGCCTTGGAAGAGAAATGACGAAACGAAGACCCAGCGGCGCAGAGGAGACCCCCAACGGTGGAAGGAGCTAAAGCAAAAGGATCCGAGTAGGAAAAATCCAATCGAGACCAAAGCTTTCAGCCAACGATTGGATTCTTCTGGGTTTGCAATTCCAAGACCCAAGTAAACGGTGTTCCCTGTGCAAATTCGTCAAATCGGTATCCTGCGGAGTCTTCGTGCTACAAGTTGCAAATGACTCACCTGTTTGCATGCTTACAAAGGAACCCCATGTTGATATCGATGAGCTATCTATCAGTCCGGTGCTGAAGTAGAGAAAGATGAGAGGCAAATCCGCCCAGTCGCGAGTAAGATCATGCTTCAGATGTAGGCGCACATTGTTCCATATGTTCTTCCCATCGCTGTCCTTTGGAAGCAACGGAGTTTGGTCATTCGCTCGACCATGTGATGCCATCCAAAAAGAGACAGAGATTCTTTTTTCCGATGAAGACCCGAGGAAGTCCGAGCTTGTGATAAAAAGGTGTAAGGAAGGAAATATCGCAAATTTTAGTGAACAGCGAGCATCTCGAGAGGCGGGAAGAGATAGGGAGAATGGCGATTATTGTAGAGCCGCCAAGACGGACGGAGGAAAAAGTAGGACCGACCTCCATCAGCTATCAACGCCATGGCAACCCAGTAATTTAGTGAGACCCCCAAAATTCGTCCACACTGACTGTCGCGTCCGGCAAATCGGATCTGGCTGAACATAGGAGAGCGGATGGCGTGTTAGACGAAACTAGTTGAAGGCGAAACACCGCGGCAAACTGCTGCGACGTCACCATGACTAAAGCTGATCGAGCCTTTCCCCAGCCTCCAATTCGGCGGGATTGCCGCCACTTTATCTCGATCTGTATGGTTAATGCGCTGACGGTACATGTAGTGAGGCACCTGCATGCGAGCTGCTCCATCTATCTCTGCATGCTCCTTGTGCTGTTGCGAAAACCTTTTCCCGAACTTCCTTCATCCTCCGAAACAACAGGGATAATAGCTCTTAGGTCAATGCAAGCTTTTCGTGCGAGGCTCTGACCTTTTGTTCTTTCTGTTTGGTAGAGACATTGATATTCTTTGCCTTTCGCCTACTCGTAGGTCCTTATCTACTTCATTCCGCGCGCTCCCAATCCAGCACCATCCCACCACAGTCACACCTTGAGCAGAAGTAGCATGATGGCGCTCCCATTCTTAAGACCTTTGACCGTTCTAGTAGCAGTCTTCTGCACTCAGCTCTGCCAAGCTTTCCCAGCGGACGGCCCTCAAAGCATCCTTCGAGGCGGTAACGAGCCTTATACCAGAAAGCACCGAGACAAGTACGATCACATAGTCGACTCAATTGGCGATGATCTCCAACCTCTGCCTTGGCGCAATGGCAAAGGTGCTACTGTCATGGGTCCAAGGAATCCATTGCGCGAAAAACAGAACCCAGACATGATTCGACCACCCTCTACCGACCATGGTGATTTGAAGAATATGCGATGGAGCTTTGCAGACTCGCATGTCAGGATCGAAGAAGGAGGGTGGACCCGTCAAACCACAATGAAGGAGCTCCCCACGAGTGTCGAATTAGCAGGCGTAAACATGAGGTTGGATGAGGGCGTCATTCGAGAGCTACATTGGCACAAAGAGGCAGAATGGGCGTACGTTCTGGAGGGAAGCGTACGAGTGACAGCACTCGACACCGAAGGAGGCAGCTTCGTCGACGACCTTGAGAAAGGCGACCTTTGGTACTTTCCCTCCGGCCACCCTCACTCTCTCCAAGGCCTCAGCCCCAACGGTACCGAATTTCTCCTCATCTTCGACGACGGCTCCTTCTCCGAAGAATCCACCTTCCTCCTCACCGACTGGCTCTCCCACACGCCCAAGTCCACCCTTGCCCACAACTTCCGCACCCGCGCTGAGCTCTTCAAATCAATCCCGAGCTCTGAGAAATACATCTTTGCCGGCTCTGTCCCAGGCTCCATACACGATGAGCTCCCCACAGGCCGCCACGTCAAGAAGTCCAAGCTCAACTTCACACACCACATGCTGGCTCAGACGCCCGAGATCTCAAGCGGCGGCCAGGTCCGCATCACCGACTCCACCAATTTTCCTATCTCCAAGACTGTGGCCGCGGGTCACCTTGACATCGGGCCTGGCGCGATGCGGGAGATGCACTGGCATCCGAATGCGGATGAATGGTCGTTCTTCATCAGGGGACGGGCGCGCGTGACGATCTTCGCGGCAGAGGGAAATGCGAGGACATTTGATTATATGGCGGGTGATGTGGGGATCGTACCGAGGAATATGGGACATTTCATTGAGAACCTTAGCGAGGATGAGCCGCTAGAGGTGCTGGAGATCTTCCGCGCCGATCGGTTCCAGGACTTCTCGCTATTCCAGTGGTTAGGAGAAACGCCGCAGAGGTTAGTGGCAGAGCATATATTCCAGGATGATAAGGACGCGGCGGACAAGTTCTTAGAGCAGATTCATGATGCTAAGAAAGATCCAATTAGACAGTAGACATGAGGTCTTGTGTATCAATTATGTATCTGCTGTTATCAATGTAATCTACATTCTTGAAGGTTCCTACCATTATTTGTTCTCGTCTAGCCCAAGATCCTCAACTCGCTCAACCATACCCAGATCCGGGCTTCTCCCGATCTTGTCTTCGCCAGCCCCGAGCTCTTTCTCCTGCTCCGCAATGTCCTTCGCGTTCTCCTCCACATGTGAGCTTGGTTTCCACTTGCTGCCCGGCACGAACGTCGGACTTTCATGAAACAGCTCATCCATATCCTCCAAGTTCAGCCCCTTCGTCTCCGGCAAGAATGCCCAGAAGAAAAGCCCATTCGTCACATTACACACAATGAACACAATATAATACTTCCACCCGATTGCCGTCACCGCAATCGGCGTCACTTGTCCTATCATCGTATTAAAGGCAAAGCTCGTCATTGCTCCCACGCTCACCCCCTTCGTCCGCATTGCCGTTCCAAACAGCTCCGCCGGAATCGCCCACGACAGCGGTCCTCCCGTGATGAAGAAAACGAAGTTGAACAACCAAGTCATGACGATGAATCCCCAATGCGCGCCCGTATTGCTGCTTGAGCCCGCAGGGAAGCGCGCAATTAGAATTGCATTTATGACATACGTCATGGCCATGACGCCCGACCCATAGATCTCGAGCGGGCGACGGCCTACGCTATCGATGACTGCGATGCAGACGCTGGTGCCAGCGAAGGCAATGATGGCGTTGACGGCGCTGAGCAGCAGCGTCGTGGACGTCGCAATGCCGATCTGCTGGAAGATCTGGGGCGAGAAGTACTGGATCGCGCTGATGCCGGTCATCTGACACGACGCCTGGATCATGGTGGTGAGGATGGTGCGGCGGAGTTGGGGCCAGGAGCGCACGAGGTCGAAGTACGTCTTGCGTGCGTTGGCGTGTTCTTCGGCGATTTGCGATTGGATGAGCGCGTATTCTGCCACAACGTACGGGTCGTGCGTGTCGCCGTGGGCGTGGAGTTTGGCGAGGTTGCGGAGGCCTTGGTCTGCCATGTCGTGGTCGCAGAGCCAGCGGGGCGATTCGGGGAAGAGGTAGATGAGGCTGCCTAGGAAGAGCGCGGGGACGATTTGGCAGCCCAGGGGAATGCGCCATTCTTTGGAGTTGCCAGTGCCGGTCCAGGTGACGTAGCAACCATAGCTGATCCAGGTAGCGAAGATTTGACCGAGGGCGTTGAAAAGTTGTTGAAGACTGGTGATGCGGCCTCTTATCTTCCGATGACTGATTTCGGATTGGAAGATGGGGATGATCATTGTGAGAAAACCGACTCCAATACCAGCTATGAGCCTTCCGACATAGAGCATGGCTATTACGACGCCAGCCGTCTGTATTATGCCACCGACTACAAAGATGCAACAAGCCATGAGGATTGTTCCTCGTCGGCCTAATCTATCAGAAAATCCAGCGCCAAGGGCCCCCAGGAAGCAGCCTCCTGTGAAAAGGGCAACAACAGTACCGGAACGAGAGTCTGCATTTTTTTGCAAGAAGAGAGATTTGAAAGAATCCGACGCAACTACTTCTGCAATAACCCCAAGATCGTAGCCAAAAAGAAAGGATCCAAGTGCTGCGAAGCAGCCAACAAGAAATTGGTAGACACCAGGCTTCATCTTGAGTAGAGACAATATTCTACTCGTTCAAGGCATCGTCTTGGAAAGGAAGATATGACTTACAACTTATGACTTAGAGACATGTTGTTCGGCACGTCAATGCCGCTCGATACGGCGAGACGAACATGATGATGCAAGGTTTTGTGCAGGACCGCAGAACTTGCCGTGCATGACTTAGGTCAACCCCATGCTCGGTTCACTTCTCCGCATCTATGGTCTAGCAGTTATCACTGGAGAATGAAAATCTTCGTCAGTCCATTGGTAGAAGCTATTGCCTAGCAGCACATTTTGCCAGCCATGAAGTTTCGTCGTCATTGTGCGCGGGGTTTGGACGGGTAGAGTGCTCTACTCCAAGATTAGCACCGGTTCCGATGCTGCCAATTCTCCGTTGACTCCTCCTCTGGTTCGACTTACCGTTTAAGAACAGTAGTGTTTGATCCCCAACCTTATTCTGATCGACGACTTCAAAGGTCAATACATATGACATACACAGCGAGTTGTTACATTCTTTCCTACGGCACACTCTGAGCTATCCCAATTGCAGCTCTGAACCTGTCCAACTTTAGTTCCTGGCTTATCCCGACGTCCTCTTCAAGCGTGAACAACAAAGACGTCAATTGCGCGTCGTTGAGATTGACGATGTCCCCGACTTTTTCGGGGAAGCCAGGAATTGGGGTGTTGGTTGCTGGCGCACGAAGAGGGGAGAGCTTTTGCTCCCGAAGTGTCAGATGAGAATTCTGCACCAGAGCAATCGCATTGAATGCATTTGCTCTCAGTCGATCCCCAATGTACGAGTACGAGTCGCTGATGCCAACTTCCAAGCTTTCAAGCCGGCTTTGCAAGGCTTCAATCCGGCTTTGCAAGACTTCAATGCTGCTGTCTATCTCTGCAATGGGTTCCGCCACCTCCTCAATAAAACGTGTTTCTAACTCCTCGTTGTAGTCTTTCTGCTCTCGCATATGGTACTCTATTTCTTCAATGCGTGTTTTTTCCAAATCTTTAATTTGGCGTTCGAGGAGACTCTCAGTCTCTGTTATCTTGTGTTCCATCTGCGCCACTCGGTGTTGCATCTGTTCGAGCGCTTGAGTGGCAGTGTCAGCGGGCGGGTTCTGATCGCGAGCTGCCTGATTTAGCAAGGGGTTTTCAAGGTGGAAGGCACTCACCAGTAGCTTCCATAATGGACGGTGATGAAGGTGGATTTCATTTACCCTGGACGGTGTTACTGACCACCTGGGCGACTGTGTTATGAGGCGAGTGACTATTTCGTTTGTAGGCACATGTCGGTTGGCAAGTGTAATAATACCTAAAGCAGTTGCCCGCTAGAGGTAAACAATCACTTGGGAAGGTGCACTCGGGTAGTGCCGATGACCCCAGAAATCCTCAGAGCTTTCGTAGGTATACTTGGCTGTACAATTGACCAAGAGATGAAAAACCTTCTCTACTTGCTTCAACGAGATCATGATCACAAGGAACGTAGATCGACATACAGGTAGAAATTGAGATAGATGATATCGCGGCTCCCGCGTGCATCGACCGTTGCCTACGACGCCGATTTTTGTGTGCATACAATTGTATCAACTCCTTGCAACGAAGAGGAGAATTTTCCTCCAAATGTACTTATGATGAATTCAAGATTCGTCGCCTGGAAACATGCCAGCACGGCTTACCCACTACCAGCACTATACACCAGACTTACTTGTTCACATAGCCCTCCACGTAATCCCTCACCGTCTGCTCCAATTCCTGCTCCTCCGTAAATCCTAGCTCCCTCGCCCTCTTCGTGTCGTACGCTACCGCCCACCCATATACAATCTTCTCAATCACCTCATCCCTCTCTTCCTTCACCCTATCCCTAACCTCCTTTCCTCCCACCCTCTCCAACGCATCCAGCATTTGCTGCACTGTCATCGTCCTCCCCGGCAAATTCACCACCCGATTCAAGTACCCCTTCTCCGCAAACCTCTTCGTATCAATCTCCCCCGCATACACCAGATTCCGCACCACCACCTTCGCCGAACAATTCCACAACTTCAGCTCCCTCCTCACCGGCAGCAGCGCCTCCTTCCCCGCCAACGGCTCGCGAATAATCCCCGACGCAAAACTGCTCGCAGCGGCCGTCGGCTTCCCCGGCCTGACAATCACCGTCGGCAGCCGACAGACAACCCCGTCCAGCAGCCCGCGTCGCGAATAGTCGCTCAGCAGGAACTCGCACATCAGCTTCTCCGTCCCGTAGCTCGACAGGGGCACCGACACCGTGGCGTCCTCGGAGAACAGCGTCCCCTCGGGCTGTGGCCCGTACACGGCGCAGGAGCTCGTGTAGACGACGCGGATGCCCGGGTGCTGCGAGCGTAGATCGTCGAGGAGGGCGCGCGTGGAGTCGAGGTTTACGCTGAGGCCGAGGTTGAGGTTGGCTTCGGCCCCGGAGGACATGATGCCGTGGAGGAGGTAGACGGCGCGGAGGTCGTGGTTGGAGGCCGCGGAGGAGAGGAGGCTTTGTCGGGATTGCGTGTCTGTGAGGTCGGCGGAGAGGCGGCGGACGTGGTGTTGGAGGTCCGGAGGTAAAGAGGGCATGGGCGGTTCCGTAACATCTGTGAGAATGAGGCTTGGGGGTGGAGAAGAAGATGTAAGGAGGGCGGCTGCGAGGCCTTGCCCGACGAAGCCTCCAGCGCCTGTGATGAGTATAGACATCGTGTCGTGTGATGAAAGCGGCAGAGAAATAAGATGACCAAGAGCCAGGCAAGTTCGACGTGCGGGAAAAAAAAAAAGCTATCACAGAGAATTGTGTATAGTACAATCGGAGCTACAAAGAAATAATCATAACGTCGTGATGAAAGTCTGAAGCTTTTCACCTCTGAATTTGCCCCACGTTATGCGGGGATAAAATGACGTGGGGCGGACGCTGATCCACCGAAGAAATATGTACAGGAAAAGTAGTCCGTACGCCAGTACCCTCTGACTCCGAACGATTGTTTCGATGTCGAATAAGTATGTGTACTGGGACATCTCAGAATGTCGCATGACCGAAAGCTCAAATGTCTCGTTCGCTTAACGTACTTTCATTAACGAGCAAATCTGGTTGCTGTTCCATCATACCAGCAACCAGCAACCAGCTGACACCCGGGCAGCAAAAGCCAGACAGCAATCTCAGGAGCCTGAAGCGAGATTACACACTTAAAGCTCTTTCTTTAGGAAATGCTCCGGCGCGTGCGATGTCTCAAAGTCAACATGTACGTAGGCTCGCTCCACATTCGGTAAGCTCTCCAATTTCATCTGGAGCTCTTCCGCAGTGTCATGAGTCGAACGCAGCGTCTCTTGTGGATCCATGACGATATCGACTTCAACGATGAGGCGCGGGCCGCTATGGTATGAGCGAACAGTGTCAATAGCGCTGATAAAAGGAGAGTGTGTCATTGCTAGAATTGCCATCGTCAGCACAAGAACTCAAAGAAGTGAAGATTTGGATGAATTAGAGCGCCTACAGATATAGGTGATCAGCTGCAACATATGCGGGTCTGCAGTAACACCAATGAGGAGCTGGAACTCCGAGTATGCGGTATGCATCCAGAGGACCGAGATCAAGCACGATATAATGATGGCGCCCATAGGATCAATCCACCATTTCAGTTTGCTACCTCCGACGGATGTCAGGATACCGAAACCGTTGATGAGGAGATCGTTGCGATGATCTTCCCACAAGATTCGGATCTGCGAGTATTTATTGCGCAGTGCCCAGCAGTAGATGAAGAGAATTAACTTGGTTGTGAAAGCAACTGCCACAGCAATGACGGAAGGTAGGTGAAAGCCGTTCGTGTCGGAATGCTCCCCAGATCCAACGGCCAATTCCCGTGCGGATAAGACAATCAAGATTGCGGAGACGGCGAACATGAGGAAACAAAATACTATGTTGCCAGCAGTCTCGATTCGAGCCTTACCGGAGGGAAACTTGCGAGGGTCGACACTATTGACAGCGCGGTTTGAAAGGATTAGGGTGATGTTGGACAGAGGATCGAAGAGTGCATCGGCCATTGTTGTGAAGAGCGACAGAGATCCTGATGAAACGGCTCCGTAAACTTGCAGGATGGCGAGCAAGACATTTGCTACAAAGCTTCCTCGCACAGCGATCTTGAACTTAAGCTGATCCTCTCCCTGCTCTATCTTTGCTTCCCTGACATGCTCGTCCACGGGCTTCAGCAATCTCTCAATATTCTCATTTTGATCCTCGTAGAATCCCTTGAGCTTTCTCGCCCGCCATGCTTGTTGATTCACGGATGCTGGGGTGCAGCCGGTCCCTCTTTTACGAGATGTGTTTGCCTTAATTTGCTCAATCTCATCGGAAGACTTTATCTTGCTTGAAAGTTCAAACGGGTCGTTTTCCTTAGAATAGCGAGGCAGCCGCTGGCCTTCAGCTTCATCAGATGAGGCTGCCCATGCAGTGGCAGTGTGACGAGAGACCGGATTGTTGTCTTCAGCTGGAGGTGTGGATGCTTCTACACCGCTTGATGCTCCAGCTTTGTCCGAAGGTAGCGGTGTGCTGGACGGCAGTGAGAAGGAGTCTGGATACGGGGCATCAGGATGGCGATGGAAAGGGCTTGGTCGAAGAGAAATCGCTCGGTGGAGGTCAGGCTCAGAACCCATGGTAATAATTTCTCAATGTCAAAAATCAACGCGCGCAGATCAAGATAAGAGAAGTAAGAATGCCGAATTAAATATTTTGGCACGCCTGGGTGCCTGATCGGGCTGGGTGCTAAGCCACTCACATGCCCGAGTGAGGATGAATGCCAAGATCCCGGGGCTGTGCGAAAGCCTCTGAGTGGCGCAGTCGCCAGATACAAGTTGACCCATCATCAGCGCACATAAAGTCAGATGACGAACCTGCGTAAACAGATGGTGAAAAGAAGAGGCGGCGGCTAGACCATACATCGTGCTCTTTGCTGTCTAGCTCGTAGGAGAATACTAGCGCTTCGTGGGCTGCAGGGCCCTCGGCATTCGACGAATTGAGAACAAGACTATTAAAAATGTCTACATGGGCTACAGAAATCCTTGACAGAAATCAAGCCTCTATGATTAGGAAAACTGAAAGACGTTGATGACACGAATTTGGTGTATCTGATCATTACTATCGGTTACTCCGTCTACCTCCACGCTTCTTTCGTTCACTGTGCGCTTTCAGAATTTTGCGATGCTCAATCAAACTTCGCTTACTCTTGGCTTTTGCCTTTCCTAGAGTCATCATGAAATTCTTTTTGCGGGCCTTTTCTTTGTTTGTCGTACTCTTCCCCTCGGCCTCCTTCTTCTCCTTCCGCTTTGCTGTTGTACTTTGATGGCGCTCCTCTCTGTCCGCTCTGGCCATGGCTATTTTTTCTTCCTTTGTTCGTTTTGCCGATAGAGTAGCCAGACCCTCGATTTGCTCTGCAGTGAACGGGTCGTCTGCATGGCGATCCTCCAGCTGCTTTTGCCGTTTTTTGTTTGGCATCAGTTTGGATACTTCTGCCTGCGCCCGCAATTCTTGGAGCTTCGCTAGATCCACCGGTGTGAGAATACGGGTCGTTGCCAATTTTGATAGTTTGGGTATGTTGGTAACATCTTCGTTGGCTACGATTGGCTCTTTCTCCGCGGTAGTATCTTTTTCAATCTTTACCCTTTTAGACGGGCCTGGGCTGTCCTCATCATCGCTGATGTCGATTTCACTACCACCGCTGTGGACACCGATCCAGCCTCCCGAATCATCACTGCCATCCTCCTCAGCGTCCCAATTGGCCCACCCTGCCTCGTCTTCCGCGTCTTGGTCTGCTTCTTCGTCAGATAGATTATCAAGCGGAAGACCCTTCTCTTCTCTTCTTTTCTTGCGCTCATCCTCCTTCCATTTCTCTAGGAGCTCTAACCCCTCAATCTCGCCAGCTTTCTCCTCTCCAAATCTTGCTCTTTTTTTATCTCCAGCTCGTAGGCTCAGAGCAGCATCCCTTCCGCGATCTCTCTTGTGTAACATCTCAGGTTCAACTTCTCGATACAGACTCAATAGACCTTTGGCAGCCATCATGACGCCCTTGTCTTTGCTTTTCCGATACATGACAAGATCTTGAAGTAATGTCTCATTCATTGCCAGCGGCTGTCGTGCGCAAATCTCTCGAATAGCGTTAAGACCTGCTGAGGCAACTTCCGACGCAGCTGCTTCAGATACAAACTCATTCACAATCTTCTGGATAAGAGGCTCGAGCATATCCGGAGGAACCAGATTATGTGTAGCTTGAGCAAGTGAAGCTAGGAAAGAAGTCACGGAAGGCTGCCGAGGACTGAGGTACTTGAGAAAGTACGAGTAGAGTGTGTCCAAGGCGAGCTTATGCAGACCGACAAGCCGTGACACAAGCTGGAGGATTAGAAGCTTTTGCTCGAGATTCAACTTTGTCTCAGCAGCCTGCAAATGCTTTGCAAAAAGAACTTCAGCAAACCCTTGCGGATCGTGCAGAAGATGGAAAGCCGAGAAATTCAGAGGATGTGGCTGATTCTTTTTGCGCTCTCTCTTCCGCACCGTAGCTGCCGCCTTTTTCAACTCCTTCTCCTTTTTGTTCGTTTTCTTATTAATGCCTGCTTGGTGTCTCAACTGCGCCATATCAATGCCATCTTCTTCATCACTCTCTTCCTCCGCTGCTTCCTCTCTTTCTTTATCTCCACCAAGAAAGAAGCGTACACCAGCAATGATGACCTTCTTGTTCTCGGCAAGGGCTGCCTCTTTCATGATTTCCACAGACTTTGGATCGGTCCATATCTGTCGTTTCCAGAGCTCGCGGGTAAGCTTAACAGCCCATAAGGTCTTTGGCGTGGTTCGGTCTGATGTGACGAGCTCAAAGAGCGCATTCTGGGTTGTCCGATTGAGACGATGGTTGATTGTCTTCGAATTTGAGTTACGGAGCTCGGATAAGATCCTCTGGAAGAGGAGCGCCCGAAGAGATTTACTTGGCGTAGACGCGCGAATAGAAAAAAAGGTATTCAGGAGCCTAAAAAATCTATTAGGGGCGCTAAATGCTCGGCGATGAGTGACTTACGTTGATGAATCAATAATACCCTTTTTTCGTAGCAATACCAGGCTGCCTACGATCTTATCCCGTAGTTCGTACTCAAGCACTGCATGGTGCGCAGACAAGAGACCTATCAGGTCTTGCGCAAAATTCTTGGTGATTGCACGGTAGCAATCTGCCACATGAGAGACGAATCCTATGAGGTCGTGCAGGGAGATCACGCGACTTTCTTCTGTGGTTGACGGTGCCTCTAATAGAATATCTCTATAGACTTCATATTGATGGTATTGATTCCCAAACTCGATTTGATATGAACTTTGTACTGTTAGCATCGAGTTATTTCTTTCAATGAACTGCACGTACGGAGGATCTCTTCGAATTTTGTGTTGAAGATTTGTTCTGCAGGAAAATAAGTCTTCAACGCGTTATGATTATGAATGTTGAACGTACAAGTCTGCTTCCACCTTCTCCAGCGCAGCAAGCTTGCGCTTGACCATTTTCACGCGAGCTGTGGGAATGGAGAGTCAATTCCAAATTTCCAATAAGAGATGACGGGTGAAGCCGGCAGAATATTGGGCAGACGGAAGGCGGTGAACATTTTCTGTGTTACCTTACGTAGCAAGGAGTACCTTACCGCGGAGGGGGGGTTCCTCAACTGATAATCAATACAACGTGACCTCAATTTTATTGTTATGATCATGTTGGCCCATGTTGGCCCATGTTGAGGCGGCCTTCTATCAAACCCCATCGGAAATACGCACAATAGTTTACCATCAACCCGGAAAATTCCACAAGACATACAGGGCTCCGCCACCAGATCACTCCGAAATCCCACCATTCAGAGTCTATCACGACTACCGGCAGTGGCTGCTCGCTTCAACCATACATTTGGGAGACCTTTTGCCAGAGGATATTCGGAAATCCACTGGCCAGTCTGGGGAAGTTACCGCTGGCGCACGAGTCTTCTACCCGTGGATAATTCACTGCGGGAAGGAAACTCGTATCTCAATAAATATCTAGCGCAAGACGGATCTCACGGAGGACTTCGCGTTCCCTTCTCGCAGGAGAAGGACCTAGCAGAACTCATTCGTCTCCTCGCCTCCCTTACCATGGGCCAACATGGTCATAACAGTAAAATTGAGGTAACGTTGTATTGATTACCAATTGAGGAACCCCCCAATCGCGGTAAGGTACCTATCCCTACCACATTGAGCTTCAAATCTCAGTTACTCCCTTACAGAGGATCAAAACGGCTCAGCGATACGTTGCCACCAATTTCATGCCGCTGTATCTGCCATAGGAACACATTACAAGTCAGTCTCAGGTATATGGGAATGATCTCCGCTGGAAAGGTCCAATTTCGCGAAACGCTTGTGGAAATAGAAATGATATCTTCTGAGGATAGAAGTCACCGAGGTGTCGAAAATGGTCGCTGCAGCTGCAGAGAGGGCAAACAGAAGTTGAAATCCTGACTATGACTTGGCTAGCGCCCATCAATGGCTCTCCTCACTGCAGGTTCTGGCGACCTGTTGTCCATTGTGGGTGTTCATCTACCGCGATCCATTATCCGATTATAATAGGACTTCTACCTGAGGAAAAGACTCTTATTTCAGTTCCTATTTCGTAAAATTATGGTGATGACTGCCCCTTTGGTTACAAAGCCTCCACTCTCAACCCTCGCCAGTACCATTGCAATCCACAGCCTTACCTCCAAGCTTACCATCATTAACCTTCCTTTCAGAGTCTTCAGTATCGTCAAAGTTGCTGGCCGCACCATTCCTGCCGTCTCCGATCCCGCGCCTTAGTGGCCAGCTCCGCTGAGTCATTGCCATCAACATCAACAACCCTCTCTTTCTCGGCTAGGGAAAGCAGCGCTACTCCCATGTCAAATATATTGGGCGCGCAGGTCTACCCGCCAAGCGTGCGAAAGATTCCAGCATCGAAACCGTCACCTTTGACGTTGTGATAGGTGAGGTGTGTAGTATAAGAGCGGGGGAAATTCTGACGCGCCAGCTTAATATCGACCAGGACTTTGACACAAGTTACCGGCGAGTTTCAGGCGAAGCGCTTTAATAAAAAGCTGGTGTTCGGGTCCGTCCGTGAGAAGACGCTGATTGAAGAGGACATCTGAATAGACTTCCTGCACTTGGACGGTATAAGGTAAGTGATGAGGATTCGAAAGAGCGTGTTTCGACGAGGATCATCACGCATGCCAATCAGGCGCCAGGGGATAGTCTAACGAGTGGGAGGAAGTGGTGAACGTTCACGCGGAGAATGCCGGCGAGTCTGGGGAAGAGTATGAGGGTGATCGATCAGTTGCCCTTTAAACGAATCGTGCCATGTTACTGCGGGGTGGCAGAGATATTGACAAAGCAAGGTTTAGAAGCCTGTTCCCCAAGAAATATCCTGTGGCGAAGTAGACGGTGTAGACGCGGGAGATTATGTGGGTTAATTTCAGTCATGCTACTCCTTCGACCACTGATCATCTACACAATAGACTAAATATATCCTGGGAGACCCTTGGTCTTTAGAAATTCCCTAATTTTTACATACGCTGCGAGATCTATTTCTACGATGCTATAAACAGACGAGTGCGCATCGGCTTTCTAACTTCTTCACCGCCAACACCTTGCTTATGCGTACAGTCAGCTTCAACCCAGACAAAACTATGCAATAAGCAGACAAAGAGCAAATAGGAAAAAGAGGACTTGAAACTATTTACAAGCGAACACAAAGACGCACTTCAATGAGAGAAGGAGAACAGGCACGCACACGCAAACACTACAGCTAGCATGTATGAACCGCCGGATACGATGCCCATCCCCTCCACCAATCTAATACGTAAAAGCTTCTTCAATAAAATCCAGATTCCCCACATGTATCCTCTCCCTCACCGCATGCCTCACCCCATCCGCAAAAGCGCCCGGTCCACACACCGTGACACACATCGCCCCAACCCTCTCCCAAATCTCCTTATCCAACACCTCCTGCACATTACACCTCCCGCCATGCATCTGCACAAACCCACTCGCACTAACCACATCCCGCATATTCCTCGGCCTCGTCACAAACATCAGCAACTTCAGCGCCTCGCGACGCCCCGGCATCGGCAGGATCTCCTCCATCCACGGCCGCACCCACTCGAACGACGCCGTGTCGGGCACGGTCCACACCAGCACGATCTTCCGCGTTGACACCGTCCCCTCGGCGTACCCCCGCAGCAGCTGCCGCAGATACGGCATCTGGTGCGTGATGCCCACGCCCGCCGCGAACAGCACCACCGTCCCGTATGAGCTCAGCGGCTCGTGTCCGCCATACGGCCCTTCGATCGCGCCGCACAGGTTGTCGAGCGTGCGTGAGGGGGAGGCGGCTGCGCGGTCGTAGAGTTGGCGCGTGAAGCCGGTGCGGGCGCGCATAACGAAGGAGACGGCGGTGGTGGTGCTGGTGACGCTGGTGGCGATGGCGTTGCCGCTGCTGCTGCTGCTGAAGTCGTAGTTTGGGGGGTTGGTGGAGGAGGGGGAGGAGAACTGTTGGGCGGCTATGGCCTTCTCGAGGTCCATCTCGGAAATGTAGGAGTCGTGCTTCTTGACTCTGTCGAGGTTTGGGGGGGTGGTGAGGGAGAAGTCCTGGCTGGCGGGAGTCGGAGAGGCGGTCCAGGCGACGGAGAAGGGGTGCGAGCCGAACCAGCCGAGGCTAGGAATGTAGACGTGGGCGTGTTGGCCAGGGGTGCTGGGAAAGGCACGGGGTGTGAAGAAGGTGACGCGGCAGGCCTCGTTTTGCATAGCTTCGATTCGAACTTTGGTGCAGGCTTGGAGACTGACGTTGTAGTATAGGAGCTTGTAGATTCGGTACAACCACTCGCCTCCCCACAGGAGGAAGACGCATTGTAGGAACGGTTTTTGCGGCAGGCTGGCCTTTTCTAGATGAACATAGACTCCAATAACCGCAAAAAGTACGGCGATACGGTGGCCGGTGAGAAAAGTCTCGTAAAAAGCATGACGTACAGGTGATAAGGATTGGCAGAGGATGAAGACGAAGAAGACAGTGGCAATCATACCCCAACGGTAAGAAGTACTTGTCGTAAGACTCTCGTTGACCTGATGCATGCCGCCTGATTGGATTGAGTTTGCTAACCAGCAGAGTGTATGGACAACACTCTCAAAAATGACGATCCTAGCAGCCCAACGATGGAGGAGGTTGAAAGTATCATAACTGACTCCCAGGATCCAGATCAAGGGATTGTTGCGCAGGGCGAATAAGACGGTTGGTATCAAATTGAGAGCGGCCAGAATACCACTTCGGCCACGAAGCTCAGCGACAACTGATGCAGTATCTGATCGACTCCAGTCCAAAACTAGACAGTAGGCAATATTACACGCTGCGTAAAGGATAAGAAGCAAAGTATGGAACCGGCCTGGCAAAGTTCCACCGCTGATAGCCTTGGAAAGTTGGAGCTCGCGATTATGACGCTTTGTGAATAACGGAGCATACAGTAGATTCCTCTTTAGTGCCGGCCAGAATTTCGAGTGGTTCTCCATGAAGTATTGCTGCCTTGTGTCTTTTGTCATGGTGACGAGATGCCGTACATGCCGATCTCCCCGGACAAATAAGCGGTATGCAAGCGTGGCAATGCATAGTATAACGAGCGACCAGACAAGGATATTAACGAATAGCCAATTTTGAGGTTGATTGACCCCCATCAGACCGTGAGTAAAGGGATCAATGGGGGATTTTGTGTTTCCAGGCCCTCCTTCGTCGGTCACATCCCATCTCCGTCCATTTGGTAAGTGCTGCGACTCAGGAGTCCGCCCAGTAAGTCGGGCGGTAAATAATTGGGATAGCTGCATGACGACCGGCGTAACAGCAGTAATTGTAATGCCAGTGAACAAAGGATGACAGTCCCGAAGTGGTAATCCTAGAGGCAGTAGCCAGTTGCCTAATGCGGGAGACCTTTGTTTTGTTGAAATGACGGAAATGAAGCCGTGGCTTGAACAATTTCGAGAAAAAAATACGATGACGTTGAATTTGGAAACTCGATTCGCGAGGCAACTTCTGGAAAGGAAATGAAACCGCCAGAAACTAGGAGGCAGGTGAACTCCTCTTCTGACTTTTGGGGGTGTGAATCATGGCGAGCAAAAGCTTGGAGGACAAAGAGCAGAAACAAGGTTATTGCACTCTTGTTTGAGGAGCAATAATGGAATTGTCAGGCCGGGAAAACACAATAGCCTTGTGTTCCTTCTTTGTCCCCGGGTGGAGTCGGGTGGCAGATGATGACAGCCCAGGATTGGTGAATAAATCTTCGATGGTCTATAGTCATCAAATGTCGTAGGTCCAGTAGCGATCGTAGCAACTAGGCTTTCCAAAGGTATCTCGTCAAGCTATACAAAGTTTGAATGACAGAGGTAGCAAGGGCGTTCGCCGATGGGTAAGGAGTAAAGGTAACGTTTGCAGGGTTTGCTGCTCGGCGGAACTCAAGGAGAGTAATAAGAATGGGCAATCAATGCTTTATTCAGACTGTAGATGGCGGTGACGTGGTCGTCAAGGTAAGATCGAGATCGTAAAGAGCGACGAAGAAGAGCAATGCAACCCAAAGGAGGGACAGACTAGCTGCGCGTATGTGAAAAGAAGACGGGTGAATGGAAGCTTCCTTGACGACAGCAAGACGGTGCGGGTAAAACGAGAAACAAGGGTGATTAAGAAGAATTAATTGATGGGTGGGCAGAGGTGCGAGGCGGCGTTGGCCGTGTTTCTGATGTTTCGGAGCATCTCAAATGGTTGGCTTGAGCGAAGGCTAGCAAAGGCCAGCGAGGCCCCTGCACTGCGGCTCAAGCTCAGGGTCAGCGAACCAGCGCCTAACAGAATGCCAGCTGACTCGTGTTTCACGGAACAATTTGCCTTGGAGCGCTCGCTTCTCTGCTCTGCGTTTCGTCTTGAACGCTTCTGCTCACCCTTTGCACCGCTTGGACTTCTGCTTCAGGAGTGGCGAAATCTCCGCGCCTCTCCAAGTTCGTGCGAAGCCTGGTGAACCCGTCCCAAACCGTCACCTTCCCTGCCGCCATCCTTTAGCCGCTAGGGTTCGCGTCGCAAACTCGTTAATCGAGGCGATAACATATAGTGGCCTCATCACGAGCCGACTCGCACTGAAACCCTCGTGATCCCCTGTCATCACGCTTTTTACTCCGTACGCCACACTGGATATCAATATATCAATACAATGCCTCAGTCCGTTGCTCTAGAACCTGCGTCATGGGCAAGCCGGAGACCGGAACACTCCGAGCATTGGTGCATATGTCCCTATCGGTTATTTCCACCCGCGATTAATTCCAACACTCCATCTTCAGTCCTCACTCGTCGTTCGGTCGGAACTGTGACACTGACAGTCAGCTATTGCCTACCGTTCCAACAATAATCTAAGGTAAGCCCAGTCAATGGAGAATTAATTACGTTGTATTAAGATAGATCAAAGATTGAATCTGATTCCTCAAGATCCCCTCTTCTCGACCCTTTTTGGACGATCGAGATTTAGCTTGAAGTTAAGAGCCTCAGTCCGTTACCAAATGTACGACGAAACTTATATCAATGTTGCATCTCAAGTTTTAGACTTGTGCATGAAGTGATTAGGCCAACATCCATCATTGAGCCGGCATAAAGGCTCTTTCGATTTTAGAAAATGTCTCAAGTCAGCAATACACCAGGCGACGAAGCAATATACTCTTGCTATTGAGCCGGAAAGTATGATTGAACCGGTAGGCACTGGCTCATTATACTCAACCGCACTGTAAGGTTGAAGGACGGTTCCAGCAAGAATGGAGGCGATCGATCTGGAAGATAGGGAGGCCATATTTCCTCTAACTCGATTACGAGGCTGAAGCTCAGAAATATTGACTTCATCCTGCTTCTTCTGTACAAGCTTGCTGTAAGGCGCCGCTCTCGTGTATGTACATAAGGTATGCATTATTACGGTGTTGCTGGTCTTTATGCAGCAACATAATCCATGCAGCGATTATGCAGCTAAGTAAGAAGCGGTTTAGGGAGAGCTGGGTCAGACGTGCCTTGAGTCACGCGCCGTAGAAAAGCCCTTGGCTTTAACAAGCGAGGTCCGAATCTCCCGATCAAATTTATCTCCCTTCCAGTTCTGGTACACCCACTCGTGCCATTCTCTGTTCTCTGGAGACCAATTTATCTATACGCTACCTACGAATCTCTAGCTGGCGCCTCCGGGCCTCGTTTTGAGGCCCCTCCTCCGTGTCTAGTCATCAATTCAGCGAGCCTAGTTGGTCAACATGTGTCGCTTCATCAAATCAGCAACCTTCTTCAGACCTCAGCAAGGACTGGTCCTATTTGAGCCAGACTAGTGCTGGCGAATGGCATGATCTTGAGCCTTGCTTTCAATTTCTCGATTCTGTCGATCCTAACGATTTTGTCTTCTCCGACTTCGCGCAACACCCAATCCCCCCATCGACTCTCACAACCACATCTCCCATTTCCAGCTTCATCATAGCAGATACCGAGCCGACACCAGTATTGCCACCAACTTACACGACTGATCCTGTCATTCCTACGATCGTAGAGCAACCACCTGCACTCATACCGACACCCACAACCGCGTCCCCAGCCGAAGCCACATGCGCTGCAGAACCTGATACGAAACAGACTCCGAAGAGTCAAGAGAACTCGGTTCGAGCCGACAGGCGACGCCGTAATAACGCCGCAGCTGCAAAATACCGTCAGAAAAAGGTAGATCGCATAACCGATCTTGAAAAAACACTCGAGGATGTTTCCAAAGAGAGAGACGACTTGAAGCTAAAATTGGCACAAAGGGATACTGAGGTTGAACTCCTGCGCCGCCTCTTGTCCGAAAGAGTTCAGCTTCCTTTGAGTTGATGTTAGTCTCTGGTCTCTTATCGAAACAGGCAGCGATTTGGGTTTTGTAAAGTGTCAGTCGATGTCGACTCTTGCACAGCATCAAGCGCATTTAGTGAGCGCCTTCAGATCGGCAAATCTTCTCTTCATTGGCTTGCTTTTAACTTTGGTGAAAACGGGGCGGACTTGCCTCAGCTTCGTACGCAACGTGATGTGCTCATGGCTCGTTTCATTCATTTTCGATTCTATGGACTATCTACAATGATATTTAAGCATTTCCACGTCCTCCCCATCCTTCAATTCTGCTACGTGGCCTACGATGATTCAGAATGAGTTCTGAACAAACCCTAGAGGCGCTTCCCAGAAAGGCATAGTGAGGATGAATCATCGTGGCTCATCGGTACCATCTTGGTATTTACAACGCACAAATGTAACGATTGTGCTCTTGGCACGAATTCGCAATGCATGAGTAAGAGCAGCTTGCATCCTATCATTGGATCGAGGAACCAGAGCTTATCTAAGCTGACCCGATAGAGAGTGTTGCTGTGGAGTATGTTCGCCAAGGGAGGCTATTTTTTGTTCGCAAGTCTTCATCGACGATGAGGGCATTGACAAAATGAGATCACAGACAAACACAGGCATCATGCTGACGGGTGCCAAGAAAATATTTGTCAATCGAGCTCGATGTAAACCTCTCCAATTGACCACAGGTGTGACAAGGCCAGTGCAAAAGAATTTCGCCGCTAAAGAACTGGCGACTGTGATGCCCTTGTCTACTGACCATCAATAAGCTCTAATGAGACTCGAAGATAGGGGTTAAAGAATTCAGATCATCCAACACATCGCGATTGGGAGTTGTACATTCCAAAACACTTAAGCCTACTCACTGGCGATGTATTGACAGTCTACCCCGCTTTGTCTGCAGCAGACGAAGACGTTGAGGCTTTCGAGATGATGTGCCAAGGCTGAAAAATGGTTGTGGCTGAGGCCGCTGCATGACAGCCTTCTTACAATTCCCTTCCGTAGGCGATGGTTCACATTCCTTGTCAAGACCTCATAGACCTGCCAAGTATTCATTAAATCTGTACAATGCCTCGTCAATTGTTTTCAGATTGCTCCGGAAGCATTCAAATAGGACCGCAAGGATTTCCTATATATAAACGGATAAGACTGAGCCACAAGCAACATCCCCATTCTTCTAAAAATATCAAGAAGGGACTTCATTGCATTCATAGAGACCACCAGTACCATCATTACTGTTCTGAAGGGCAATACTGACGGTGCGAAGGAGCACCAAGATGTCATCTGCGAGCTAGATAGCCTCAAGCTCGCTCCGGCTCATGTGCAAAATGTCAGAGTGATGAAACTGGACTTAAAACAGCTCTAAACGGCATTGCTTCTAATTGCGAGTGCATGATATTAGACTTCTTGAAGAATGCGACGTCTCATGTGCACACGCTAAAGGATCAAGGACAGCTCACGCAAGATCCAGTGGACATTGTACAGCAAGGATTATGTGCGAAAGTTTGAGATACAGCTTCAATCTCATACAGCATCTCTGAACATCGTGCTATCGACAATGGGGCATGTCATTGCTCCAGAGGCACAAAAGGACGTACAAGAGGCTCTGAAAATACAAGGTCAATCATTGACTAGGGTGGAGCTAGGGCTGCTCTCTTGCGACTGACGATCTTGCCGACAATTGCGTGTGGTTGGACCGATCTTCAATCGCTCGTGGGCTTTGTAATATTTTCCAAACCTCCGGGTTTTTGATACGGCTCTTGGATATCTACGGATGCCTGCGCAAGTGGTGCTTGAAAAGCTGCTAATATTTGAAGATGCTCACTGTCGAATCTTACCGATCCAGATGATTTGGGTCGACACCTGGGAACAGTATGAGGTAACGTAGAACGGAGTTCTCAGAGGTTCCTGGACTTGCCAAGGCTGAGGACGGATTCTATGTTCTCAATGGCACCTTCAATAGGACGGTCATTGCACAAAAAGCGTCCTATTCGAATTGTTTTCCACCCTGAAATGAGTACCAACATGAGCTTGCTCTTTTATCAGGATCAGAAGTCAGAACATTGTCCAAAATGCGGTTCGAGGGTGCATGAGAGAGAAGTCAGGCAGATTCGTCGGTGAGCCCTGCTTGTTTGTGTTAGTCTTTCAGCATAAAGGTAGCTGACTTTGATGAGCAGTGAAGCTTGTGGGCTTCTTTGTATTCAACAGAAGATAAATATGGAGACTGGTTTCTATTGGGGGTTCTGTTTCAATGGCAGATGAAGCCACACGAGGATGTTTAGCCATCACACGGCCAAATAATGGTCAAAGAATATCCCGTTTGGGAAGTGCTAATACAGCCAGAGCCCTTTATAGCAATTGCCAATCCCACCGAATCCATTGGCCGGTAGCGTGAATCAGATTTGAGGGCGATTGGCTGATTTTTGGGAACCCTGGTCAGAAGCAATTTTATCGACCAGAAGACTCTTGTTGGTCAGAGTGGCGCTGTCTCCACTCCTTACTTTAGAAACTCACACTACCTGAATTTTTCCCTGCAGGATCGGTAAGCGAAGACATGTACGATCTACTTAGACAATGCAGGCAATTGTAATCGATTGTTCCGGACAGACCCAACATCAATCCACTGAACAAGGCTTGTGAGAAGTCTCAAGCCAACGTGGAGATTCAGCAACAATCATTCAACACAGTGCCTTCGAGTAGATTTCAGTGTCCATCGTGATTAGGAAGGAGAAATCATCAGGAGCATCTGAGATACCTCTGCGAAACTACGTCCGTGCTTCTGGTACATGGCCGGTTGCAATTTCATAGACGATGTTACATCTATAGTGCGACTCGTTCAGAGAGGACTATGCAGATTCGGCATGAGATGGCGGCTATGATAGGCAGTAGTAGAGGAACCAGTAGAACGCGAAATCGAGGTAGCTCTGACTCTGGCATACGCAGTTGAGGAGCATAAGCGGGAAAAAAAAAAAAAAAAGGATAAGTAGCAAGATGCGATCTCTGCAGCTCTGAATCCCAAAGCAGAGACCTGGGGAGACCCAAGGATTGATCTAGCCGCAAGCTGATGGTACTGGGCAGCTGAGTTGAATCACCATAGTGTTCACCTTGGCGAATGATCTCCGGACTTGGTTAAGGACAGTGGAGGTAAAGGGTGGTACAACTGATCTGGTAGATGGGGGCGGAGCCCGGATAGGTGGATCTTTATACCCTAGACTTGATTATCAACGTTGCAGAACGGCGGTACTACTATGAGAAGCGTTGCACTGATTCGTCAATGACCAAAGTCTTTGCCGTCCCCTCGGAAAGCAAAGTGCCTGCTGCTATTGCCTGGCTCGTGCAAGCCTTTTTTGATGAAGACACTGTCGATACTTGTGGAACAGGGTCGAGCACGATGGAGTATTAAAGCGCGTGTATCTTGAAGAAATAATAGATGCAGAGTAGAAGGATGATTGCGTTAGCTAAGTATAAGTGGAGAGGCTTGGATGGAGGTTAGACATGCATAAGATACTACACTAATAAGACTGCGTGAGCTTATCCCATACAGGTACTGGTTCGTGCGCAAAAGGCCGCACTAGGGCAGGGATAGGTCGACGGAATTAGAGCCGAAGGATATGATCGTCAGAGTAGGGGTGTAGGGGTCGCCCATAATTTTGTTCCCCTGATGCCGATCTTCCAAAGAACCAAGAAATGGCAACAAAAATCCAGCGATCTTTCCAAAGGTCAAAGTGATCAAGAATAGGACCCAAGTAAGTCCCTATTCAAGGATGCACTGAGGGCTACCATAGAGCGTGATTAATCTGGCGCAGTGATTCCGCTCAGTTCAAGTCGGGAGTCCTCTTGCGGTAATCCCGACGATCTTCGATCTTCAGCTGTCGGAGCAGTCCGAGTCCACTTCCTGCCCAGTGCCGGGTTCAGCGGCTCTAGCACCCTTGGTAGGGGTGAGATGGCTGACGTTATTCCCGGTTGGGAGAGCCTCTACGATATTGACCTGCTAATATCGCGCACCTGTGTCCTGCTCAACGTTTAGTCAAGATGCGAGAACTGAGGGATTCGCCACGGCTATCTATCTCTCTGCCCCACCTCTCCGGTCTGGCCCGTATAGACGCCGCAACATTATCGGATGGGTGGAATGGCTGATACCCGGGATGGAGATTAGCATGTTCCAAGAAGAGTGGCCCCCAGCTCCTCGCTAATTACGGAGTACTGCAAGTGCAACAATTGGATGGTCGAGAGCTAGCTTACCGTTGAGGTGGTAGGTTGCGCGAGGTGGTCACCTACGTAATAGTTAGTTCGTCTTCTCCGATCAATTCTGGACCACCGAGGTTCTTGTCGCAGGGCTAATTGGTAGCCCGCACACTAGGTAGCCGTCCACCGTCTGAAGTCGCTCTCAAGCCAAGCACTATTTTCACGATTTTGGGGTTTCTATTTGTACGCCGCCGGCCCGAGCCGTATGGCCAGGGCTTGGTGGATGCTTAGCTTCGCCGCTCTTCCAGCTAGTAATTGTGCCAAGAAGACACAAATCCGATGGAAATAAGCATCTTCCACATAAAGAAGTGGATAGATGGGTCGAAGCCCGGGGATGATTACTCTACGAGGTAGTCCTGCGTCGGGGTGGGGGTGGGACAGGATGTGCCTCCGTACGGTGTACGTGTATGCGTGTATGCATCGGCACTTTCGCTTAGCGCTGACGGCGGGAGAGTGCCGTCCCGCCTCTCGGTCATCAAATGGTCAAATGTCGTCCACACCACACTAACCAATGACTGCCCACCAAACCTGCTGCCTTCTCACGTCACCCTCAAAAAGCAATCATGAACCATATAGTTACGCGGGTCCCCTTGGCTGTTTGCCACAACACGATCATGTTGAATCAGAGCTATGTCATGGCCGTGATAATGAGGCTGCATATGGGACTAGATAAGCCAGGTTCGTGGAACGAACTGCGAACTCGAACGCATCTCTCAAACCCGTCTTCCGCGTCGGTAGTCTGCGGCATCCTTCGCATCGTTGTCTTGACCTGGCTGGCACTATTGCCCAAAGATGGTTTGGTCACTGACTCGATGAGGACTTTGCTTGACTCAGGCTGAATCCTTTGGACATGATTCGCCATAAGTATTCGAGGAGTCCTTCTCATCTGGCTCGACCCCGACGAGCATGCGTTTCTCCGACATCTGATGTGGAAGACTTGCATCTCTTCGACCGTCTCTACAGCTTTGGTCAGTGTTTAGGTTTGCTTCCTACTGTCGCTTCCACGCGGCTCTTATGCCATCTTGCCGTGACCTTCTGAGATACCAAACTGTAGTGCATGATCTTGCGGTCAGCCACACGAGATATATATCTCCACTACAATGTGTCTCGTCAATCGTCAGACGATCTTAGCTCATTGCTGCTAATCGTCATAGAATCACCGAATCATGTTCACCACCTTTTCGACAAACGGAAACGCGGGGTATTCTCAACACGTCAATGATCACACTGCGGCTCCAATGCGGCCTAAGCGGATTCAAGATACTCGAGCTTGTGATTGGTGCCGCCTGAGCCGCATCAAATGCGACGATCTTCAGCCGTGTACGAATTGTCGGAGTCGAGGCGGCCGTTGCAGCAATTTTGACTCGTTGCCTGCAGCCTCTCTCCCAGCAGCGAACCGGTAAGCAATTTTCTGGATCGATTTCAAGCCAAAGTATCGCTCCTAGAAATGCAAATCCCTAACGTCTTTTGACCTAGAGAGATCGAGAGGTTGAGACAACGAGTGAGGGAACTTGAGGAACGGTCGAAAACGGAGACGGAAAACAGACAGCCCCAGAACTCGGTTTTCACCACCTCAGGCAAACTTGATGAAGCTGCTCGCGTGGAACTGCTGAACTCCAAAAGACCATGGGAGGAAGTTCGTCAAAGAACTATCCTGGAGGGGAGCACCAGTAATTGGGGACCTCCGTCGACTACCTATTTCAATACGCGAATGTGTCGATACATAGAGGAGACTCTTGGCCATTCCTTCCCTGAATCCTTATTGGAGCCGAACGCCACCAGCTCAAACCTCTCGAGTCTCCCGTATCCACCGCAGTCCCGAGAAAGTGACGTGACTTCTGTCCAGTATAGCCGCACAAGTACTGAGGGGGTCGAAGGTTACTCTCAGTCTCAAGAAAGCAATTTCTTAAATCTGCTCTGGCAGTCCTTCCATTGCATTCATCCCATTCTCGCCGAGTCGGCCTTTTGGGAGCATTACTATTCCTTATGGCTAAACTCATCAGCCAACGGGCGAACGAAACGGCGCCCATCCGCCTTGGTGGACATCCTTCTCGCTATCTGCATGCAATATGGTGCTACCTTCCTAGACTCCTCCGAACAGAATCAAGAAACCGGAAGAGTATTCGGTAGCAATGATGCTAGCGTCGCCGGACATTGGTACTACTCCAGATGCCAGGAACTTTTGTCGGACGAAATTGAAAATCCTTCTGTCAGGACCTTACAGAGCTATATCTTTTCCGTGATATACCTTTGTAATGCGTCTTGCTTGAATTCGGCACATATCACCCTTACAGTTGCCATTAGGATCGCACATGTGCTGGGTCTTCATATGGAGCCATCAAAGGATCTGTCTGTAGGAACCCAGCACTTACAAAGGCGCATCTGGTGGACCTTGCTCTCCCTCGACAGTGAAATCTCGGTGTGCACAGGACAGCCGCCGCTCATCCGCCTGTCGGATGTGAGCTGTGATCTTCCGACCGACAGCTTAGAGCAGGAGCTGATGTCCACTACCAAGCTCCTGTCTCACGATGATGAAGTTAGCTGGTTAACTTTCCACGTACAGACTATTAAACTAACCTGTGCAGTACGGAGCGTACACACAGCCTTTCAGGATAAATGCAGTGAAGTCATCAACGCCAACAATTTGAACGACATTTATGCAGATCCCCAGAGTACCGAAGTTTTAGCAATATTTCTCCGCCACGAAATCCAAGTAGTTCACGACTGGGCACAACATCTTCCTCCATGCTTCATGCACTCTAGCAGAGGAGCAGTAGCTCCATTTTCTGTTGGTCAAGTAAAGCGGACCATTGATCCCCACAGACCTCTATGGCTTCAGCGGCAAATCATCCTTCTAGAACTTCTCTATCATAATTTTGCAATGTGCCTTTACCGGCCCTTTATCCGATTCCCTCCGCATTTTTCATCCATAACTCCACTGTCAGACAGCCACAATATCACTTGCCTGAACCACGCTATTGCAACCACTTTCATTGTCCACCAGGTGCTATCTGAAACAGACATCCTCACAGGATGGCGCCAAGTGTTTCAATTCCAATGGAATGCGGTTATCATCATGCTTGGATTCATCATCGCAAATCCCCTCGGCCCAGTCAGTCCCTCGGCCCGCAAGGCGATCGAGCCCGCCATGAAAACCCTCGAACTATTAAGCAGAAATTTTGCTTCGGCAAGCACCGGGATCGCAATCATTCAGAAAATCAGTGACATTGCAGAGGTGTTGGCCAGTCGGTGCCGTGAAAGTCTCTTGAATTGGCGTTCACCACGATCATCATTGCCTTCACCGCAATCAATCCCGACGACGATGCCAAGCCCTAGAGACTCTTCGCAAATGGTCTCAGCAGCCTCGAACGACCTTCAGATTATCGACTCAAATCAAATGGGCAGACCTCAGAGCTCAGGTCTGGGCACTCCCTTCGAGAAGCTTGACATGTCGTCACCGCTGCAACCAGCGGGTGCGTCTACCGCCGCAATCGAATCCGTATCAAACCACATGAACATGGTCGTGAATTCCAACATGTTCATGTCACCCGACACGGCTTGGATGCATAACAACAGCCACCCCGTCGACAGATGGCCCCAGTCTGCCATGTATCCATGACCTTTTAGACATAGAGGACAGAGTCTGTGGCTACGAGTGAGATCTATTTCCTTGCAGATTAGACCTGATTAGCGAGTTTGAGCAAACACAAGGACTTCTTTGGCCGACTCAAGCTATAAGCGACCACAACGGTTCTTTGGCATGGTTGGCGTCTTTTGCGTTGAAGGCGACTTTTTGTCCTTCATTCATTCGAAACGCGTATCCTGACTGGTGTTTTTGTCAAGGCGACGCACTCATTCTCATGACTTCAATAGACAGGCGGACCTATCAGCACGCATTCTCTTATCCAGACAAGATCACAGATATAGAATGGATAGATATCTAACCTAGATCTCGATGTCTTAGCTATTTGTCATCTGCTTCTTATTCCAACAGGGACAAGCATTGCAATTGAGCGTCAGGATACGACCGTATTCCACTACCGTTCTGCATGAGAGGAGACGAGGCGCCCAAACAGTCAATCCTCACTAAATCGCGAAAATACATCTCTCTGCGCCCTCTCATGCTCCCGCTCGAGTGTCTCGCGGATTGTATCACTGCGAAGAACGGTCTTTAAATCGTAGTCCTTGGCAGCATAAACCAATCCGTGATGATATCCAGTCGTACAATCCGAGTCCATGGGGCCTTCGCCGCGCTCAAAGCGAAATGCCCAAAGCAGCTTAGCGACAGCCAAAAACAAGACTCGTTCGGCGAGATGGATGCCCGGACAGATGCGCCGTCCAACACCATAACCATAGTGATCTCGTTCTTCCCATTTCCCTGCCGCATATTCTGGAGCAAGCGACGAGTGGGACTCGTATCGCTCGGGAATGAACGCGTCTGGATCGCGGTGCTGCGATGGATCCATATGCATGCCCCAAGCGTTGATGATTACGGAAGTTCCCTTAGGCAGGAATTTTCCATCGATCCAGTCATCTGTTGACGAAAAAAAATTAGTATTGCTCTCTAAATCTTCTCAAGATTTGAGTCAGACTTACCTTGACCAACAGCATGGGGAAAGCAAAGTGGTAGAATCGGCCGCCACCGATGACCCTCCTTCACGATCATATTGATGTACTGAAGTCGTGCAAAATCCTCCCAAGTAGGTGAGCGGTCGTGGCCTACAACCTCATCAATCTCGGCATGAGCTTTACGCTGGACTTCCGGGTTGAGCGTCAATGCTTGCACGATAGCAAGTAGAAGGGTGGCAGTCGTGTCAGAGCCACCTTCCATAAGAATCCCACCGATGAAGCACAGCTGGTGCCAAGATAGCTGATACTTTTCTTGACTATCGAGTACCTGGTCCATGAATGTACCTAATCGGTGACCACTCTCCCGACGCTGGACAACTTTATTCAAGATATCGTCGTAAAGAGTCTCCATCTGGCGCCCGACACTCTTGGCACGGTCCACGTAGTTGCCGAACATCCATTGGGGTAGAAACTTTAGCCATGGAAAGACATCAACAGGAGGCGTCGCTCCGGTTTCCATAAGCTCGGACCACATTTCCATGAGATCATACAGCCGTTTCATATAGGAGCCTCGGATAGTTGCGGTACGAATGCCATATACTGTGGCTTCGGTTAGCCCTTTCATTTAGTCTCGGAATTGCAGGAACATACCAATGGAATTAGCGATGCTATGACTGAAGCGTTTTGGATGAAGCATGTGGTTTTGAGGATCGTGTAGGTAATCACGAACTAATTTAGAAGCCTCGGCATTGACGATGTTAATATGTTCACTTTCTACCACCGACTCCATCAGATGTTGGTGCATTAATCTCCGGAAAGCCCTCCATTGATTTCCGTAATACATCACTAGTAAGTGATCTCCTTTCGTAACGAGGTCATGCGAAACGTACGACGTCGGACGATGGCTATAAATGCCACTCTTACGATCGACAGCTTCCTTGACTATCCGTCGGTCGGTAATGACAGCAATGTTACTGTTTCCGACCTTGAGCATGTACATGCCCCCATAGGTCCGGGCCCATTCTGTGAATCTGGCCATGAAGAAATTAGACAATCGACTCCGTTGCAATGTAGAAGAGTCCTTACTTGAAGTGCGCATATTTGGTCGGGATCTGAAGTGCATTTCCGATGAATGGAAGAGTTGGCGGACCTGCTGCGAATTACTTGTCTGCAAAAAGGAAAGAGTAGTAATTGCCTATACCAGGAGGCATGTTACGGCTTCGGTGACCGTTTGTGAGAGCGCCATATATCAACACTCCACAGAATACGGCAAGGGATATCAGAGGCACAACAGCTGAACTCGACATCTTGAAGAAGTTGTTCCGGTTTCCTCGTTGATAACCCAAAGAGGACTGGACAGCAGGTCAGAGTGGAAGAAAGCAGTCGGGACAATTGAGTATCTCTCACATATCTTTCTGGACATGAGAGATAGCGTTCAAGTTCCATACAACCCTCCCAGGACAGGATTTTACCAGAGAGTGAAGTAAGCTCGAAGGCTACGGGAATGATACGAGCAAGTGCGATTGATATAATAGAGCGGCGGACGCTGAATGTAACCCCTCTTTTGCAGCCTGTCAAACGTTAAGTCAGTGACGAGGGATTTGAGCCAACCACTTTGCCTACATTCATGCACCTGCACTGAAAAATCCTTGTCTTGCTGCAAGACCACCCACACCACTCAGCCCTATTCCAGAGGAACAGGAATTATAGTGAGATAATACAGCAAATCGTACCCGTTTCAGTTCTGCTCGAGCAGACATCGGTGATCTGCAATGCTGACGCTTTGCCGAGTCACCCGAGCCTGCAGGCTTATCGTATCCAATGCGCTGAGCTTTATGTCCTGGCGCGACTGATGTTTAGTTTGTCGGAAGTACTTCGTGCTGCTGTCAAGAGGTCATCCTAAATTTGTATGTCTCTCTCTGAAAGATGGCGACTTGCAGCACGTAAATGCGTTCAATTGTAGATCTAAGACAAGACATTGCCAATCATTGCCTCACAAAGTCCATTGAATAGCTGATCGAACGACACGCTCTGCTTTCCACTAGACTAGCCATGTTTGAGTCGCGGGAACAACTCTAATGCTGCCTCAGATTCTACCTCTCTATGGCCACCTTCAGAAAGCGGATACGTGTCCAATTGCTGGGTGAAGTACGTAATAGCATCGTTGGGTGCATTCGGAAAATCCGAACCAAAAAGAACGTGGCCTGGTTTGGCAAATTCGAAAAGCGCTTTCAGCGTTATTGGGTTCGCGGAGATGGCTGTATCAAAGTAAAATTCCCTCGCTTGTTCTATGACTTGTTCTCGACTGAGGCCTACTGGCTGGGGCATCAGCGGTAGCAAGGTTGCCGCGCGATAGACAAGATAAGGCAAAGTCCCTCCTGCATGAGAGAGAATGATCTTGCACTGAGGAAAATCGCGGATAACGCCGCCAGTGATGATGTCCATGGCAGTGCGACCAGTCTCATGGGGATAGTCAAAGAGAGGCTGTACCAGCCACGGATTGGTTAATTGAGTATCAACGGGATGGGTAGGATGGATGAAGACCACGGCATGCCGATCGTTTAACGCCGTCCAGATCGGTTTAAAGGCCTCATGGCCGAGGTAGGCGTGACCTGAGCCGTATCGTGTATAGAGTGTTACCCCGTCAGCCTTCAGGACATCGAACGCGTAGGCAAGTTCCTCCAGGACCAACTTTGTATCGAAAAGAGACGGTAAAGAGGCGAAGAAGCCATATTCTGATGGCTTTTGGTCCCGTATCCCAGCAGCATGTTCATTGCATTCGCGAGCCAAAGCGGCTGCTCTGGCAGAATCTTTCTCGATGACAGGTCCAGGAGCTGTAACGGAGAGAATTGTAGTCTTCAGACCTATGAGACTGCCGATCTCTGCATCCAGCTCCAGAGTCCATGGCGGAATGTACCATCCAGAGGGATCACCACCGGCCCTCTCAATAGCTGTCGGGAGTCACGTCAGCGGAATATTCTCTAGGTGGGGCACGGAACTGTGCATAACTCACCTGCCACCATAGCTTGCGGGTAAAAGTGATGGTGAACGTCTATTTTCGACATGGTGGCAAGATCAGACGCGGTAATCTCTATTAGTTTTAGTAGGAGAAGGAGAGCGAAAGAGCAGAAAGCCTCCTAGATATACAACCCCACTTGGCAGAATTGAATATCCATGGATTCGAGACATGCGCGATGACGTCTCTCAGGATTGAAGCGCTTTGAAAACATTGCCATGATAGTTCTGTTCGTACTTTAATCCGAGCCGTCCCTGCGCGGCATGTTTTGCGCCATCCGTTAGTCAGCGGTCAGCCTGATATCGCATAATCGCACCATTGCCTCGCCTCATCTGAATCGCTCCTTTCTGTCGACGAACCAGAACTACGAAAAGCTCTTTCCTCCATAGGGCTGTCTTCAAGAACATCGCAGATGGAAGTTCATTAGTCTGCACGGCGGCATGAATATCGAATGGCGATGTCATGGTCTTGCCAACCGTTTGAGACTTGCACGTCATTGAGCAGAAGACCGCTCCATCTTCACCGGAGCCGAAGAAAAGCTGGGCCTGAAAGTCGTCAACTTACCGGAATCGACTTACACCGGCAAAGACAACAAAATTGGCTACCTGGCTGTCCTTGGCTGCATCCCTAAACCAGGAGGGATCTTCTTCAATTCTAGGTTATTGAAAGCAACCGAGACGTAGTAGTATCAGGACTAACAATTTTTCTCGAAGACTCGAGCTTGTGGGTCTTGGGTTTGGGAGGCTCGATGAGAAATCCCTGGGCCTAGGTAGGGATTGTTCATGTATTCCAGGAACTCCCATATGGTGTCAACGTACCCGCTAAACGGATCGAAGCGTGGATGCTCCTCCGCTTTGTCTGGTGCGCAGGGCTACCAATACTCATAAGAATATTGGCAATGGTCACAGCTTCTCCGGCTTGGCAGGTCCTCTGGCGGACCATTCCAACAAGCCCGTGGCAGAGGGGTCTTTTCACAGACCACATTCTCACTCTGTGAAGCTTCTTGTAGCCAGTCTGCGCGGCATGCAGCACAGGCCACAGGTGGATTCGTTCTCTTGATCACGCAGTTTTCCGTCATATAAGTGTCTTTGGACTGAATTAATGAGTGTTTCGTGCGCTTCTTGTACGCCTCTAAGTAGCCGGCCAGTCTTTGGTTCAGCATTTGGGCTATCACTTTGTCTGAATGGAGCTGCAGGGCAAATTTGCGATGAGCTGCACGGATATTTCCATTGGTCGCTTCCCTCACGATGCCCAGTGCTTGACAACGGGTCCCGAAAGGTCTCGATGAACGATTCAGAGCCGTAGCGGAGTTCTACGGTGAAAGCCTTCAAATAGTAGTTGATAGTACAGGGGCGGAACTATCTGTCGAAGAGGATGTGGTAAAAGGACTGCTCCTACAGCAATTGCGTGATTATTGTCGTCCCTATCAGTGGTCTTGTAAAATGTGGAGAGGCGAGAGTTGCGGAATAGAAATGGGGGAGACACGTTGTTTGCTTGAACGCGATAGGTCTGCAGTAGGTGATGTAGAGTTTATGACTCCTGAAGTGATAGGCTAATTGCTTGATAGTATTCACGAGAATCGAATACCGGATTCTTCTCAGCGAGCACGAGATTCATACAGATGGCCCTCAAAAGTGTTCGTTAAGCAGAAGTATTGGACACAACAGCAATCGCACTACTTTCTGGTCTGGCTTTGTTACCTACCTGGCAACAATATGCTAATCAGTAAGCTCCCGCACGAGTACCCGGTCGAGCCATGGGTCCCCATCCACCAGTCGTTCAGAAACTCGGTTGATAGTCATCAATGGAAGTGTGATCTTTGTTACGAGTCCCATTTCCGTCTATGAATAGTTTCGCACTAAAGCGGACTGGATTGAGCAGCGGATGAGCAGTATCACATTAGCGTACATCGCCGCAAAGCCAGGAAAATAGAAAATGTGAACGCATGACAGTAAGAATTCGGTAACTCGACCTCCCGTTGCCTATCCATGTAACTTTTTTCGTATAATGGATTTAATCATTGCGTGTAGCTTATTTCGAAAAGTAGGAAATTGAGAAATAGAGCTTAACCGGTTTGTTTAGGTGGATCTTACGCTGTATGGCTTGAAGACTTACGGCCTGTGACAGACGAAACCCTGGCTGGACCCGCGACTTAATACAATATCTAAAAGTCGGCCGTGCTGCGTGCTTTCTGGGCCAGGTGCTGGCTGTCTCAATGGATTTCATTGCAGCTGTATATGAATTTAGCTTGTCACTAATCTAGTAAAACCGCAAAAAGGCCATCTTGTCGTACGTGGCGTTTATATGCATTGGATCTTCTTAAAGCGCAATTCAATAGGATTGAAACGGTGGAAAGGTGGGAGGCGGTTGCCCTGGGCATCGTTTATTTGGTATGTTCCGTGTCTGCCCCGTGGGATGTTCGGCCTGCAGAGCTTTTCCCCTCCTACCAGTCGCTTCTGTTCCCTTTTGCTGCCCTTCGAAGTGCTCCGTTCCAAGTATGGAGCCTGGCGTAACGGACGCAAGATAAATAGATAGTACAAGACTCCAAAAGCCGTACCTCTAAGGTGAGCTGCATGTCCAATCAAAGGCTTACCCAAGCTCTGTCGGGTGAAAAGTCCATGAATGTCTTTCATCTTGTAGCCAGCAACCATGAGCCACCAGGGGATGTCGAAGTCAATGCTCAAATACCCGAGTTTCCATGAAACGCGGCCACCATGTGGCTTTCGGGTACATTAAGCCAACAACGGCATCGAAGGCGCACACAACTCCACTGAAGCCAAAAGCGTTGTAGTCGCCATAACCTGGAGAGAGTGCTTGGTGTATGAGGAAAGCTATGTTGGCCGAGATTGCAGAGCCGAGGGTCAATGTCCAGATATGTTGCGCATTGAGGTGAGTAGTATCGGCAAGAATGTGCCCGCACTTGGAGAACTGCAATAGATTTGGGATAAGATGAAAAAAATCGTGATGCTGAAAGGCCGAGGTGATGATCGTCCAAAAATATCCTTGACGAATTAACGATCTAGACATAGTGAAGTTGCGAAAAATCCATGACGCACACAAATTCTGTCGGATTGCTGTCAGCACAAATTTTTCCTCCAGGAGACTCGGGAAGATTCCGCCAGGCTGGCCATTGATGGCAAGCTTCCAAATGACAACATGCCACGTCGCAAGGCTAACCAGATATGGAGGGATATTGAGCAGAACGACGGAAGTCACGGCCTCAAGAATAGCAGAATTTGGCGTCTTGAAACGCTTGGAGGTTTGACCCTGAACGGGGCATTTAGTCTGTTTAGGCTTCCTGATTTTGCGCACATAATGAGGAATAATAAGAGATCTTTGACTTGAACAACGCCAGAACGGGCGAAACTGATCATGAACAACCGGAGAAGCATCCATCTGGACAGCAAATTTTGGACATCAATGCGAGACGAAAGATTGACCTTAAAGCACCCTCAATCCACCCCTTGAGCACACCGACTTCGCATTTCGGTAAGCGTCTCATTCCTACCGCGCACTCAAGGCCCAAATTGGTCAATTTTAGAGGCTTCCAGGCATGCTGTGTGACAGTGCCATGAACAGTCATCGCAGAATCTTGATTGGAGTCTTGCGGTGCAAAAATTCAGGCCTGGCGCGTGCTACATGAGATCCTCTGAAGCAGTCGGTGTGTAGTGTGTACACAAAAGACAGGCACATACCTGACGCGTCCCTAAAGCCAATTGTTTTTAAAGGGAGGGACACTCGGGTCGGGCTTCTGAGGTGTGCAACCGCATCGAGACCGAGAACCCTGCGCTAGCAAGCTATGTCAACGTCAATAATCCTCTGTACTCCGTTACCCGATGCATGCTCTTATGGAGCCGGCACAATCTTACCAACGGAGAAGCGACCCTTCCAGTTTCTTCGTTTTAGCCACTGGAACTTCCTGCAAGCGGGTGGGTAATTCCCTCACCATCTGCTCAGTCGCGAAAAACCATTCCAAAACATGAAGGCAGTCGATCGAAAGGGTCGAGAGGCAGGCTACCGGTTCTGTCGTTGCTGATCAGGGGCTGTGCGAGAACCAGTTTGATGCTTCCAGATCTGACTACAGTCAGATTCTCTGGGCTCTTGAAATGATCGACCTCTGAGCGCAGCAGCAACCTAAGCATTGCAGAGATATGTCAGCTCATGAGAATCACTAGCCTGCAATAAAGACACGCCATATAGCAGGCCCAAAATTATCCTACGAAGCCAAACCCATGAATGCTCAGCTCTGGAATGGGCTTGTCACCTCACGGCTATTTAAACCACGTGGATCGTCGCACAGCTTTCAAGAGATTGCAATGGATAGAGCTCCGGTCAGTCCGCCTCCGCTAAAACGCCGACGATTTCAGGCTGAGAAGAGAGATGGACTGCCCCTTACCAGAAGCCCGCCAGGTAGTCTGCCCTCCATTGAGCTACGGATTTTGTCCTGAACATCAACGGGATCCAGCCTTACATTCAACGCTATATTCAAAAGCCAATCAATTCATTCTTCCATCCTAAGTCAAATGAATCAAGGGATCGCGAAACCAAGCCTGGTATCAACACTCCCACGGCAGACCTTCGAGCCTTCCTGGGCCGTCATGGCTGGCCGCAGATGCTTTTCCTGAATGAAGTCAAGATTGCACCAAGCGATACGCAGGCACAGCGTGCGGTCCATACAGCCATCAACCCACAGAATCCTAAACATCGTCTCGCAGCCAACGAACCAACCTACACGGCACACTTCAACCTTCCCACCGATCCTTACAATGCCACCGGTTTCGGCCGGAGAGTGCACGGCATCGCATCCCTGATCCGCGACGACTTCGCCGCCTCCTTCGTCCAGCGCGTCCGAAATGTCGACTGGGACGCCGAAGGCCGCATTCAGGTCATTGAGGCACACTTCCCGATCCCATCATCTTCCTCATCGTCCCCAACGCCACCTTCTCGCTCATCCGATCTCTCGACTCTTACCGCGCCCACTCAGAACATAAGCAAAGTTGCTATCTTCAATGTTTACCTAGTAAACGGCACTTCTTACGCCTACAAGTCCCCCAAGACCGGCGCCGTCATCGGCACGCGTCACGATCGTAAGCGTGAGGTCCACCGGCTGTTGCAGCAGGAGTGTCGAGCGATGATGCGAGAAGGGTGGGAAGTCGTTATAGCGGGAGACGTGAATGTTGCGAGGAGTGAGCTGGATGGATGGCCGAGGTTGAGGGTCTGGCCGGAAGAGCATGTGTTGAATCGGCAGGACTTCGAGAGGAGGTTCTTCGATGGTGGAGGGGATGATGACGGAAAGGAGGACAATGCGCCCAGGGTTGACGAGGAGAATGAGGAGAGGCAAGCAAGGAAGAAAGCACAGGGGCATGATGATAAAGAGGGACTTGGGTTGGTGGATTCATTTCGGTGGATGCATGATGCGCGGCGAGGATATACCTATTATCCAAGATCAAGAGAGTGGGGCAGTAGCTGCGATCGTGTAGATCTAATCATGTTGTCGCGAGGATTAGTTAATGGGGAGCTCTGGACGTTGAAGAAGGCGGATATATTTGAGACTCCACAAGAGCGAGGTCTAAGCGACCACGTCCCGCTATTTGTAGAGTTAGACCTGCATGCTAAAAATAACAAGCTGCAAAACATATCAAAGTGCCACGCTGTCCCGCTCAAGATAGTATGATATCCATATCCATCGATGTGTACGGGGATAATGGCACACCACCGGTCTAAAGACTTCCCTCCACTACATCGGGTGCGAGACTCCCTTATTCATTCCCCCTAAAGACCTCGAAAGACACAAGAAGAGAAAAATCATCACCGTCCTAAGCCATAAAATACTCCATTCTCCGTCGCAGATAAATTTCACTCGGAGACCCCTTCATGTTCCGCCAGCTTGCCCTTTGCTTCCAGCCGAACCAACCTGACAACAGCGGCCAACACATTTCCTTCCGCCCCCAATAGAACCCTATGGCAAACAGCAGCCGGTATATGAGGCAACTCAGCCACAATTTGAGCGACCTTGTAGCGAATCGATGCATGCGGTATGCCCAAGGCCTCAATATCGTTGTTGTGAATAGATTGTGTTGGCGCAGTGATATAGACAGGATAACTTTCGATTCGGGATTTCTTCTCCAGTGGAGAGGGAGTGTCGGGACTCATGCTGTCAGCGCCTCGTTTGCGAGATGACGCGCTCGAGACATTTGAAGAAGTGGCATTCTGCCGAGGTCTCATAGGCAGCTGTTGTCCCACAAACGCGTTCGGACCATTGCCCACTTTTATGGCAAAGGTGTCACGGTATTTGCGATCCGTCTCCTTCATGGCTTCCATACACATTTTGGTGAAGTTGACGAACGGCTTGCCAGGAAGTGCGTCGACGATCTGCTCCCTGATCTCCGTCTTTGTGCCAGCAAATCTGTGATTGCCCTGGAAACCTTGGAACTCTCGGAGTTCAGCGAATGTGAATTCCCGTATCCCACCAGGGGGGGCTAGATTGGTTCCGTTACCGAATACACACTTTGATAGCGGTCGGTCAGCACGATATCGAGGCTGCCGTTTCTGGTATATCACATCTGCAACGTTGTGGAGGTCATCAAGAAAATTCACGTTCTTTATAGCGGACTCAATAGTGGTTGGTTTTGCTAAGCTCGTCGAGCTACCATGGGTTGGTCTGGGAAACGCTGGAAGGTTTTCGCCTGGACTAATTGGGTGTTAGCCTTGGACCACTGCTCAGAGCTTCGAGAAAACATACGCCGCCGCAAAGAGCATCAAACACTTCCGTTTGTAAACGTTCCCATATTCGTCCATATGGGCAATTCTCCAGCGAACAGAATAATTGCGCGATGTGAGGTCGTGAATCACAGTGCGAAAATGCGGGACGTGCTCCGGACCTAATACGCTGTCCGCCACATCAAGTATCAAAATACGGCATTTAGCGGTGTCAACCAAGCTACCCGTGGCTAGGAAACATCTCCTATACATGTCATTGATGTAGTTGTCTTGCAAATTCGTCTTATTGCACCACTGAGAGGGTGGAGATAGGTGGAGTACATCCACACGGCCTGTCGACCCGATCGTCCTGATGAATGTAGCCCAGCCCATTTGATGGCAGGTAATGTCGTTAATGTGGAGATCATGGGATCTGCATGCCACATCCCATCTGTCGAAAGCCCACCTTGCCTTGAAGCTGGCTTCTTGTAGTGCCCAGGAAGTGCCTCCAGCGCCGCAAAACCCCTCGCCGAAAGTGTATCGTTCTGGGATCGGGACCGAACCTTTGCCGCTTAGGCTCAGTTGCGAGGCCTCCGACACTAGGTCAGCTGTAGGGGCGCTTCTATCTTGGACTAAGGAACCTCGATTCGAATTTTTCCATATTTCTGCATCAGAAAAAGAGTAACCGAGGCTACAACCATTCTCACTTAACCTTTGCAGAGAGCATTCTAGATTTTTGTCGTGAATGTTCGCCTCCATTTCTTTGTATAGCAAGGTCTGTATCCATCTACAGACTAAAACGTCTTGACTCAACGGCATCTGACATAGCATATCCGGGGAGGTAGATCTCCTTGATGGGTACAGCTGATTGGTCAGTAGACAAGATCGTTTCCTCAAGGCCCGTCGCGCGTTGATTCTTTCGAGGCTTTGTTCTACGGTAGGACGTCTATCAGTCTGACACGATCGCAGCATGATAGAGACTTCAGTGGCGCCACTGCTGCCGTGAGGAAGAAACCCGTCCGAATCTTCGTTCCGTCGGAGCTTGAGACCAATCAGCCAGAAGATCGGGTCTTTCTCAGTTGTTTCCATGATCACATGATGCACGAGAAGGAATTCCTGAGGTCGAATAGGCCTAGACTGAAGCTCGACTGTGTTTGAGGAGCCAACGCGGTCGCCATTAGGTAGAATGCAACGCTTTATCTCTTTACCACGCGGTAACTTGTACTGCGATCCGTTCTTGAGATTTCCAGGCAATACTTGGATTTCAGAGTGGTCGAGTGTTGGAACGATCTGTTCGTCGGTCTCCGATTCCAGATCAATGATTTCGATGTCTGGGGGCGAGCGTGATGTCCTGTTAGGCTGGAAAGGATGCCCCTTCTCGGTTCTCATGGTCTCAATTTTTGTGACATCACATTGCGTGCCAGTCTCTATCTCAAGAGAACATTTACATTAGAACGTCATGAATTTTGATTTGCGAACAAGATGTTGCTTACCTGTCGGCGGAATTATCCCTTCCTCTAAGCCTGTCAAATCGATCGACTCTGCCATGTTACTCTTCATCTTCACCTTCCCAGGAATACTACTTGGTCCGTATTAGGACTGCTAGCGAAGTTTCGAGTGCTTGGACGTTGGCCAATTCTAGAGACTGGCAGTGAACTTCCAGGCCGAGATACTTGGGAATGTACACTTAGAGACTGGAACGCGGCTGAACCATCTCCAGCGGATCGGAACAAGGTTAGCAAAGATCGATATGCCTGAATAAAGCGGTTCCCGGAAGATAAGATATGTAGCTCAGAGAGTCTATGTAGGTGGAAGCAGCAGAGGTGGGGTATGAGGGATGGTGTGATAGATCATCTGAACAAGAAGGCAATGATACCTGATGTGACATAAGGGCAAAGAATGGTCAGGTAACGTGCAGATAACACACCTATTCAACACAAGCGTATCTTTCGTGTGCGGAAACGATGCAAGTGAAGAAAGTTAGGGCCAATCAACTGTCTTAAACTGAGATGCGCTCACCTTTGTGCTACCTGATTTAATACACACATTCTGACCGCACAGGATACATATGGTTGACTTATGCTGATCCAGACCTCATCTACTCGTATATATGTCTTCTTAATCTGCCAAATCGGTCTTGTGGAAATCTTTGACCTTTTGGCCTTTTCAAACATTCAAAGAAATTACAGTACACTTTTTGATGCGTACCCAGTGATTGGAGAAACCTGAGTATGATCAGATGACCTACCTAAGGGAAAGGAGGTCGGAGGTCACAGGTCTGGTCCGAATTGGCCAGCTGGTCGACGAGGACATATCTACAATTGAGTATAGAGTAACACTCCATCGGATCCTTAGACGAAGTCTGCCAACCATGCATAGTTTGTATGGAGCCAATAGATACACCGCCCATTTGCGCAGACGATCTCATATGAAGTAAAGCTGAAGAGCACTCCAATCCGTGAAGGTGAAGCAGTGACCGTAAGGATCTATGATAAGCTTGGCCAATGCTCTTCGTACCCTAGTTCTCGTCTTGTCCAAGATGTTGTCGCTGTCGTTGCCATTGTTGCTTCCACCATGTAAGGATTATCGCTGTCATTCTTTGATGATGAAGGCAGGCCATGCTTGGACATTGCTGTCGCTGAGAGACGAATGAGGCATGTGGCCTAGCTTTTTCGTATGGTTTTGCAGTGCAATGCGTACGATTCGCACAGAGGGCTGATCATGGCTGGATGAATGTTTGAGATGTCTTGGATTCCTTTGAATGGTGAAAAGTCGTTGCTATTTCTTCCATCGAGAGTACTCTTCGCATGGCATTGGAGGATCTGAGCTTTCTCCCATTTGTAATTCTATAGTGGCTGAGCCCCTTCCCGAGTACCTCCCGCGAGTCAATCCGTGAGGCGGCTCCTGCTTGGTGGTGTTTCTTCGAGATTTATTCCTCCAACTAGCAACGCGCTCCTTCAACGACATTTACAGCCTCGGCTTCGACAATATTCCGTACACGAGAGGGTAATTCTAGAGACACTGCACATGATCGTGAGCGTGTAAGATGCGTCGTCAAATAAGACTAATGCTCCCAAGATTTGGTGGACTCCGAAATCATAAACGTTAGGTACTTCAGGTAGGCAGTCGGGATCAGGCGCATTCCGCGGAGGATTTGGTGGTGTGACGACGCGTGCAATTTCGGTCCGTTCGGAAAGTTGCCACCTAAAAGCTTCAGGGTCTCATTTGTGAATGTAATCCAACGCGCTCCTTTTCTGATCAGCTGTGATTTCTCCTTTAACATCCGTACCGTCCTTTCGCACTTGCCCTTTTCTTTCCTTTCTATCCCTTCCTGCTCTTTTTGCATACCCTAAGTGCGACTCTCTATCTTTGGCCACCATCTTCAGCCCCTAACTTCCACCGTCAAGATGAGTTCCGGCCGCAAGCTTCCTACAATACCTCAAGCAGACGTCCAATCGCACAACACTTCCGAAAGCTGCTACGTCACAATCGGTTCCAAAGTCTACGATGTAACCGAGTTCGCCGCCGACCATCCCGGCGGAAGCCATCTTATACATGAATGGGCAGGCAAGGATGTTTCGGAGATCATGCAAGATGAAGTTTCCCACACCCACACCGAAGCTGCATATGAGATCCTCGACGATTGTCTCATTGGCTTCGTTGCTACAGATGCTATCATGGACACGGTGATGTCAAGCAACCAACCAGACGAGATCGTTCCGCTCCCTCCTTCCGCCAACGGCACAGCAGAGCTCAAAGCAAACGGTATTGCCCATGGTCCCGATGCCTCCGATAAAGTCGTCTACGCCGCGACTGGCATGTCCAGTGCCGAAGATCTTTCCAAAGCGACCGACGCTAGCAAAGACTATAAACAACACAAGTTCATCGACCTTAACAAGCCCATGTTGATGCAAGTCTGGAATGGGGGGTTCAGCAAAAGCTTCTATCTGGAACAAGTCCATCGCCCAAGACACTATCCCGGCGGCCAGAGCGCGCCTCTTTTTGGCAATTTTCTCGAACCCCTGAGCAAAACACCCTGGTGGGTGGTTCCTTCCGTTTGGTGGCCGCCCGTTTTCTACTTCACCTTCGTCGTCTCACAGTCCCTGTCTCCAATAGCCCTAGTACTATACTGGATAACGGGCATAAGTATTTGGACGATCGTCGAGTACGGGTTGCATCGCTTTCTCTTCCACATTGATAGTGTTCTTCCGGACAACCGCGTTTGTCTGACGCTGCACTTTCTCCTGCACGGAATCCACCATTATCTGCCGATGGATCGACTCCGGTTAGTGATGCCCCCTACGTTGTTTGTCGTGCTGGCTACTCCTTTCTGGTATCTTGCCAAGACTGTGTTCTTCTATGACTGGAACGCCGCGATGGCTGTGTACTGTGGAGGCATCTTTGGGTATACCTGTTACGACATGACGCATTACTTTTTGCATCATAAGAAGTGAGTATTCATAATCGCCACGCCTTCTCCAAGTTACTCGTTGCATGTGCTAATCATGGATCTAGTTTACCGGCATACTATCGCGAGCTCAAAAAATACCACCTACAGCATCATTTCGCCGACTACGAGAATGGATTCGGAGTTACAAGTCGCTTCTGGGATAGAATATTCAAGACAGAACTACCACCTCCAAAGGTCATCAAGGCAACATAATTTGGATGTTAGTATTCAATGCACCGCATCGTTGGTTGGCGTTTGGTTAGAATGCATTGGTGGTCAATATTCTGGAAGGCTTCGTGTAAATAATTCTGGGATGGAGGATGATGAAAGCTCGATACCCTATCCTACTAATATCTGAATCTCGCTCCATTCTGAAGCCCTTGTGTGATGCGCTGTGTTCGAGGTGAACGAAGGCGCGACTAATGAATTGTGTACTGACAGGTGAAAGCTTTGGGATGCTCCTTCAACAGATGCCATGTAAATGCTTCCGGAACACCATGCGCGCTTTGCAGCGGTAAACAGGTCAAGAGTTAGCCCCAGGCCGCTGCAAAATAATTAACATCCCATACCGTGCCGTCCTTGCAAGTTACAACCCGGAATCCCAGCCAAAGTCTATCCATTCTGTCGTAATCATATCTCCTGAAGCTTCATTATTCAACATCCATGTCCTCCAAGGGTCTTAAGAAATCCGCGTCTGGAAAATCATCCACCACCAGCATCCCTCCTTCTACCCCCTTCCTCGCACCTCCAGACATTCTCGGCACCTGCTGCCGATGTCTCAATCCTGTGCCGAACGGGCTCCTGCTCCTGTTCATTGGAATCTTATGCCTCATGTCCTGCGGCACATTCTTAAATGTCAGCCCCATCGCCTCCTCCTCATCCGACTCCGCATCCTCATCCCCTTTCCCAAACGCCTCATCCAGCAATTCATCATCGTAGTCCAGTCCCCTCTTCCTCTCATTCCGCGCCTGCGCAGAGTACGACCTCGGCGTCTGAGGCATCGATGCACCACCCTCGACACTGCTCTGACTCGACAGTCCCAGACTCGGCACCAACGACACCGACGCGCTCAGCTGCACACCGTAGCCGCCTACGCGATGGATCCCACAAAACGGTTCCAGCTCGCGCGGTCTCGCTGTCTCGTTATCGGTCTCCATCGCCGCGGGAGCAGACGAGGTGGGCGCCAGCTCCAATGCTGACTCCCCACCAAGTGTCTTGTGCGTTTTGTAACCCTCAGGCACTGACTTTCTCACTCGAAGACCGACCTGCAGAAGCGAGGACTGGACGTGTGCTGGTTGGACGGGGAAACCTTCATCAGAGCGGTTGGAAGGTTCCGGCGCAGAGGCGGAGGGGAAGAGAGAGGGCGGGTTTGGGTGGTGACGAGAGAGGAAAGCGTCGAGGGTTTGTTGGGAGGAGGGTTGGTATTGGCGTTTGCGGCGAGAAGTGGTAGTTGAGGGATGCGCCATTGGAGGCTCGATTTAGAGTGGTATGGAATGTTGAAATCAATTAGGTCCGTACCTTGGGAATTTTTTGGGCCTGACAGAGGAGGTGGAATAAACTATAAGATGCTTACTGGCGTGATTATAGAATAGTGAACTAGGATTCACTGGTTTTTGCGGAAAGTACCACCGGTAGGGACCACTGATGTTCACGCGTGTGGGGCGACGCGAGTCTGACACGCTAAAACGGACCATTAGGCGTAAAGTGGCGTATGAGCTTCGTCTGTCTTAATTAACTTGTACTATTCCCATTGCAATTCAAGCTCCATCGTTGACTACCTAATCTAATGCTATTTACCTGACGAAGAATTCCGACCGAAGCGCTGCTCTTGAGAGGACAGATCAGCTCACCACGCAAGCGTTGACCTAGATGCAGCTACATTTAAGCAAATGCTTCTTGTGCAATCACATCCACGTAGGATGAAATTTGCCAATGATGGATTCAGCAAAGTTGTCGATATCATTTCACGCCTTCGCTCCGTTCACTTTGACACTATTCGCTTCAGTGTCCTCGAGCTTGGACTTCTTCAACCCGTGCCTCATTAGTGGACTATTCTTTAGCTGGTCCCAGTCCAAGAACATATACCCCGAATTTTTGGAATTTAGCACTTCGTCCGCCCCACGGCGAGCCACCTCTCGACTGTACTCTCCAATAGAAGATGCAAGATTACTTCCGTCCGGGTGAAGGGCCTCGAGTGTTTTGACAAGGTTGAAAACATCCTGTATGGCGTGATTCAAGCCTTGACCACGATGGGGGGTCATGGGATGAGCTGCATCCCCAGCAAGGGTACAACGTCCGCCGCGCGTATCCCACGGTATCGACACCCAGTAACTGATCGGGTCATATGTGATCTTCGTATCCTCCGGCATCCATAGGTTGGCCGAGCGAAAGGGCTCGCATAGTGGTGAGGCCTTTTGCTTCAGTTGAGCCAGACGTGCTCCATAATCCATGGATGGATCGCGGGAACCTAGCCAGGAGGTTACTATGTGAAATTTCCAAGTTTCGGGCTTGTCCGGATCAGGGACGTCTTGAACTGGATAGTGCAACAGATGTCAGCTCAGCCATTGATGAGGGTTACATAGCATGAGAAACAGGACTAACTCGAGAGGAAGCAAAACACGTCCGGATGGATTGCCATGCTGAAAATGGGGTGCGCGCTCCTCACAAATCTAGCCTTCTCTGCGTCACCATAGCTGACCACCGTATTTGAGTGAACAAGCTCAATCGGCGTCACTTTCGCCTTCTCCTCACCGAGTAGCAGATCTCGGACTTTGGACCGCGGACCATCGCAGCCTACAATCAATGTTCCTCTGACTTCTTTGCCGTTTTCAAACTCGGCGATCACGTCGTCACTTCCGTATGTGATTCCGGATAAACTGTGACCATACTGTTCAATAACGGATTAGCTAGGTATTGCTACGCTGCATACTTCCAAAGGATAGGGACTTACCTGGACATCCACTGCTTCTGCAAGCAGGGCTCGGAACTTCCGTCTCGAGACTCGAACGATTTTGCCCTCAATTGGGAGTGCCGCCATCACTTCTCCTGTCAGACCATTGTAAATCGTCATGGCATCGCCTTCTTCCGCTTCTGCGAAAGGATCATTCTGGGCTTCTCGTAGGCGAGCCCATAGCTCAGACGGCAGAAGCGACTCTAGATGAGGAAGAGACCAATGGATCCCCATGCTCCATTCTCGAGGGCGGTAGGTGGTGCCTGAAGGCTCGGCATCGTAGATGGAGCATTTGATGCCCAACTAGGATTGGGGTCAGCATCAATTGGATAGAGTTTGAGTAGCAGAACGGGGTCATCCAGTGTGTTGGGGAATGCAACACCGATGAGCCGGCATTGGCGAAGAATACAAAACAACAAGGACCGGTGATCCTTTGGAGCCTCTAATGATGGATAGAAGATGGTGGGCGGAGTACCTTCTGTAGACTATGTGCCAATATTAATCCCGTACATCCTGTACTGCGCTGTCAGCGACGGCCCGCGTTGCTGGATGCTTTTTCCCGAGCCACAAAATTCACCTGCGCCAATGATTACCACATGGATGCCGCGACTCGCCATAACTTCCACTCAGAACAGCGCTAAGTGGCTGTGCCACTTTCGAATGGGGCGAAAGGGGTTGACGAACAAACAACGGACGCAAGTTCCAAAGACTTGGAACTTAAATTAGATAAGCCTGGAAATCCTGACTGGGAACATGGACTCGAATACAGAATTGGTTAGGCAACACAAGACTTATCCTGGCGGCATATCAGCTGCGGCGACGCTATCGAAGCTTCCTACTTGGGCCAAGGAAGGTGCACAGAAAGCGGACAGTGCCTCGATGATGGTAGAGGAAGGAAGGCACTGTGGGGCGGATTGAGCGGTACGCTGCTTCCTTTCACGCGAGCTTGACATTATTCTCAGAAGGGAAAGCGGCCGCGATTGAATGCCACTCTACTGCAAGCTCGACTGCCCTGTTGATGCGCTTCAGTATTGCTTTAGGCCCGCGGCACGTCATCCCTCGAGTGACGCCTCCAACTCTTGAGGCCAGGCATGGTGGCATCGTCGGCCGAACGAATCGTTCTGAGCCGCAGCTGGGACTTGCCGCATGGTGGGAAATACTGAAGCTGACGACATTTCATACTTGGTATATTGACGGGGATACGGACTGCCCTTCACGGTAATCAACCCCAATGGTTGCAGGTAGAGTGCAGGTAGAGTGCAGACGCGGGCCGACAGGGCTTTGCGACATCAAATGGGAGACAGGGCACGGTGCGCTCAACCGACGAGCCACGGTGCCACGCTCGGTTGGTTCCCTGGGCCTTGACTGGAAGGGGCCTGAGCCGATAAACCCTTTGCCTCGTGGCTTGCCCTGCATATGAACCTAAGTACGTAAGGATGGGTGCACCACACTGGTGTCGGACAAACCCTTTGAGCTCCTCTGTCGTCTTCGATAGCGTACCACTCCTCATGCCTCATATTGACCCATCGCCGGACGTCGTCGTGGTCTTAGAGAATATCTTGTAATGGCCGAGCAGCTTCAGCCCACCAGAAAGTCGAGTCAACCCAGCGCTGATCCCCCGCGATCCGCATCCCTACCACGCGACGACGTCGATCGAGACGTCGGCAATGATGAAACCTCTCCAGACCCGGCGGTAACAGGTGATTTCGAGACTGGAAACACAGTCGAGCTATTAGACAACAGTTCGATAGGCGACAGTGCTGTGGACTTACCCGACGATGTGAGTTTGGATCGTCATGCTCGAATGCTGCCGCCACGTGGAACTGTGCCGCTAATTCAGCCTTCTCTGTAGGACTCGAGGTTTTCGGACCTTGGAAAAGACAGCTACGCGTAAGTCCAGTGCCATTTTCTCGGCTCAATATCTACTCTCTGCAGCATTCAAGCTCAAGTACTATAAATATTTGCATCGAGTTCAACTTCTTTCTAAAGGCAGAAAAAAAATACAAATCTCGTCGCATATATAAGCTGACCATCTCTCAGCTCCAGTTTCCTCAGTAGCATTCTCAGCGAAGCTGAAGACTATTACTGGGACAATGGCCGCCGCTATCACGCTCACGGCGGAGGTCGCTACCTCCTTCCCAACGACGAGGTAACAAACTTCCAGTACCCATCTGATTTCCTACATCCCCTATCCTCAAGCTAATCCCAGTCCCCTCTTCTCCCCAGACCGAGCTCGACCGCGAGGACATGAAACACCACGAAATGATGCTCCTCACCTCCGGCCGGCTACACTTCTCCCCACTACCCCCGGACCCGCAGAAGATCCTCGACCTCGGCACCGGCACCGGCATCTGGGCGATGGAGATCGCAGACCAGTACCCATCCGCCGAAGTGATCGGGACGGACATCTCGCCCGTGCAGCCGAAGTGGGTGCCCCCGAACCTCAGCTTCGAGGTGGACGACCTCGAGCTCGACTGGCTGTACCGGCCGGACTCCTTCGACCTCGTCAACATCCGCTTCATGTTCCTCGCTATCCGCGACTTTGGCGCTGTCCTGCGCCAGGCGTATCGCGCGGCGAAGCCGGGAGGCTGGGTCGAGCTGACGGAGTTGGCGTTGAGACCGGAGGCGTTGGGCGCGGAGGCGGTGGGGAGGAGCCCCGATGTCGTATTTCGCTGGTTGGAGCTCCTGAAGACGGGCGCGGAGAAGAGGGGCTATGATTATCATGTGCAGAAGCGGTTTCGGTCGTTGCTGGCGGAGGCGGGGTTTGAGGAGATACGTGAGGAAGTGTTGGAGGTGCCGTGGGGTCCCTGGCATCGGGAAAAGCGGTTAAGGGCGGTGGGCTTCTGGCATATGCGTACGTTTGCTCATATCTGTTCAAGGTGTGGACCATGCAAAACAATGGACTAACAGACGATGGCTTGCAGAGCAACTGACCGAGGGGTTGCAAGGTATCACGATGCATACTCTCTCGAAGGGATTAGGATGGGCGCCTCAGGAGGTCGAGCTCTTCCTCGTGGATTTAAGGAAGGATCTATCGAATCTGTCTTTCCAACTGTTAGATCATTGGTAAGCTTCCTTTCACTGCATTCGGCTTACCAAAAAAAGACTGGATTCTTCTGACTTTCAATACAGTCACGTTGTCTATGGCCGAAAACGATTGAGATAAATGGCGGTCGTTATGCTGCCATTGTGAGGGCAAAGGCCAGTTGTATTTTTAACGGTTCAGCAGTCCGGTACTTCGTAAAATGCGGGTCATGAGCGATGTCCTCATATGCATCGATCCATTGAGCGTTCTTAGCCTTACATTTGATAGCATTCTTAGAACCCAGTTTTATCACTTTCGGATTCCACGCTACGTTCATGACAATGACATTCTAGAAATTCGTGCAATCACTTTCTTATTCATACGACAGAACTGCAAAGAAGTATTCATAGAGATCTTCCTTTATTATTCTATCTACTTGCCTCTCCTTCTCGCCGATATAGCCTTCCACACCGCCTTTTGCAAGCTTTCAGATAGCCATCCATGCATGTTGGATGCTGTGCTGCTGTCTGATTGGACAAGAGGGGGTTGGGGTCTTGAAACTCTAGGTATAATACAAGATTGTGAATCGTTTGTGCTTTTTTGCCGAATGGTGGGAAACAGTGGTGCTAGGATGCGATTGTAAATGGTGCGAACGTATTGGGGCGCTTCAAATAAATCTTTGCAACAGGGGTCCTGGACGACGTCTCAAACTTGGATTGTTAGCGTCTCCAGAAGGGTAGTAGAATCGACTTCTTTCTTCCGTGGTATTTCGCGCGAATCATTGGGGCGGCGTAAGCAATAGGCAAGTTAGCAATGTCAGGGGTCGATGGGTGGGCGACATATCGCATCGCGATACATCAGAAGGGGCGAATTGTGTATCGCCCGCGTTAGGGCAATGGAACCGCTACGTGGACGTCGGGCGCGGATGGGGGCGGGAATTGCTACTCTAGAATTGCTATCCAGGGAGCAAAGTTGTAGTTGCCGGTGTATACGAAGTGCTGAGGCAAGCGTTCGTGCCAAAGCAGTTCGATCAGCGGCGGAGCAGCGTAGGGGGGGTATCTGCGTCGCTTGGAAAGGATCGGGTGTCAAAAGTGTCTAACACGAGCCATTAAGACATTTGTGCCCCTTGTCCTCCAGCTTGATAGACAGCGCCATTAGTCGTGTGATGTTGGAAGACAAACAAGTCCTCCAGACGGTTGTCCTCTCGGAGTTGCAGCGAGCGGATAATAAATCGGGTGAGGCTTACCCATTTGCAATTTGATCTGCTCTCTCGCCCAGCGAGCGGTGTCGCGAGTGCGATCTGACAGTTCTTTGTTCGCTCGAACGTCTCGAGCAAACTGAGTCACCCAATCAGGGCGGAAAAAGTTGCTGTATTCACCACTGGGAAAGGCGTCGGAAATGTCGCTAAAATCGTTTGTTAGAGGATAGGTACTACGGCAGAGACGGCGAACTCACCCAATGACGCCCATTGACGACCGCAACAAGCTATCGGAACGATTGTGCTCTCCAGCAATCGAGTGCAGCAAGGCGAAGATAGGCTCAATGTACGGTATCAAAACATTAGATTTGTTGCCGGCCTTCATAGCTTGGACAATTCCACCCCATGCATCCATGATCCCTTCGCGTAGAGACATGACGTACTCGATCATGTCAATTGACGCCTGCTCCTGGGGTGCATTGATGTTAGCGGCTTGTTGTAAGACTTGTGCTACCACCGAGAGGTATGTCTCGAAGTGGCCACCAATAGCTTGTGCGATGTCCCCAAAACACTGCAGAATCGCGGGCTTGAACTGATTTCCGAGCGTCATACTGCGCAAGTTGTTGAGTAAGTAGTTCATGAAAGCGTCGCATTGTGGTTGAATCTTGTCTCCAAGTGCACGACTGAAATCGCTGACAAGGCCGATAGCCATGGCACACAAACCGGGTTCGTCTTGATTACCGAGCGCATTGAATAGGAATGGCATAAAGGGCTCCATATATCTCTGGAATCCACCCTCGAGTGCGTTGGCGAGCGCACCAATAGCAGCGAAGATTATATCTGGAACGCTGGACTTGTCGCTATTCATTCCCAAAAGTTGCAGCATTAGAGCCATGATTCGGTCAGCTTGGGGTTCGATCTTTTCTTCAAGTCGCTGGATGATAGCCATCACCACACTCGTCAAGCTAGTCTGCATTTCCTCAAGGCTGAGCTTATCTTCGACACTGACAACTTGTTGCTGCATGGGAATTGTCTGGTCAAGCCGTTGAAGGATAATCTCAGTCAGACTGGCAACTGCTTGTAAGCTCTCGTTCGCTGCATTAAGCACAAATGTGCTCAAGACTTCGTAAGCGGCCGTGCGCAAGTTGTTATCTGCATCTGGCCTAATAATGAAGTTAGCCGGCCTTCCAGCATCGCCAACAAAAATCATGACATACCTTTCGGTGACTTGAAGGAGAGCGTGAATACTATTCTTAAAATGTGGTGAGAGTGGGTTTTCTTGGCTCCCGGGCTCTCCAGCAAAGCGGTCTGCAAGATTCATGAGAGCCCAACAGCATGAGCCTGCCATCTTTGGATGACTTGTCAAGCCGGCAAAGAGTGCAGAGATCATTTGCTCCAATTGGGTGGTTGGTTCAATGGCGTCGGAGCAGACATCGCACACACGACCCAAGGCGTAGGCAGCCGAATCTTTGACGTGCAAAGAACTGTCGCTCATCGTGCCAATGAGTAAAGGCAAGGCCTGCTTCACCAAAGGCTCCAAAGTCTTATCGTCGGGTCCCTCCATGATAGCGCCGAATGCCGAAACAGCTGCATCACGATAATGCCAGTCGTCGGATCGAAAGTATTTCTCAAGAAACACAATGATTGGGGGAACAATCGAGTTTTGAACTGCTTGTGAGTATAACGTGAGGCACTGATAAGCAGCTCTGGAGACATTGTATTCATCGTCCGTGGCATCCTCGTCTTGCTTGGCCATGAGTTCGAGCAGGACAGGAACGACTTCTTGCGTTGCGATTCTGGCGAAATTGTGATGCTCGCGTAGTTCAGTTGAGCCTTCTGCCCGAGACTGTGTGCGTATGTGTTAATTACAGCCAATACACAATGGTCAGTGAATGAAGGTAGAGGAGAATACTGACCTGAAGGTTGTCGTCCTCAATGGAGCATTCTTCCTCACAGACAGTGCACCAAAATTCGATGGCAAGCTTGGCAACATCTTCTTCGTCACTTTTCATACCCTGGATTGTCAGTCCAAATAGGGCTTTCTCCATGTAAAAGCGCATCTTGTCATAATAAAGACCCATGATTCTATTTAAACAGCCATACGCGCCTTGCTGTATCCGCTCGTCTTGTGCCTGTGTAGCCTCACAAATGACTTGCATAATGTAATTGCGTTCGCCTTCGTTTTCGAAATTTGACCTCACAAACTCCAGTGAATCACCGAGTGCGGTGATAGCGTGTTGCCGAACATCATTATTGGTTTCTTCTTTTCGAGCGCCTTGAACAACTGCCGTCAAGATGGCATTGGAATGGCCAGACAATGCTCGCCTCAGATCTTCATCGTCGGAGTCGCAAATGTAGCCTATGGCGACCAAAGACGCCGACTTTTGGGAATCTGTGCCTTCTCCCACACTTTGGACAAGTGTTGGCATGAGTTCTTCCCATTGGTTATGTGGTATTTCAATGGCCGCAATGGACGCAATAAATTGTGCGGCTGCTTGACTGGCACGCGAGTCATTGGTGGAAAGAGTCTTTAAGGCTACGCCCTTAACACCTTGTTTTATCTGCGGATCCAAATGTTGAAGCCATCGTGTTTGCACCTCTCGTAAGCGTGAATAGTCGCGCGCAGTGAAGGCATTCTTGAGTGCAAGAGCAGCTGCTTGTCGGACCGCCGAGTCGGCCTGCTCGTTTCCAAGTTCTCCGGCAAGGGTGGTGAGGTATCCGGGCTTGGCAAGCTCATGTTAGTACCACACACGCGTGCCGAATAGAAAAGGTGGTGGCGCGTTTTTACTTACAAAATCCGCGTCTGCCGCCTGGGAAAGCTGCTGCTCCGCTGCGGACCGAATGTTCGCATCTGGGCCGTGTCAGTATCTTTCCTGTACATATTGCGCAGCCTAATCCAACACGCAGTGGGTATGAGGAGGGGCACGGAGCTTCAACATACCTCCAGATAGAGTGCCTTGCAGGACTTGATTGACATCCATGGTTGAGACTCAGCTTTCAAAAAAAGTTCTCCGGTGCGATGCGGCTCCAGAATGGAGATTGTATGGTTGTGGAGCGGGCTCTGCGAGTTAGGCTCTAGCAGGCAGAGTCGGTGTGGAATAGTCGGACGAGGTGAATGCAGAAGGCAAAAAAAGGACTCCGGGATCCAAAGACACGTGAAGGAAATAAATCTGGTCCCGAACGGAGTGAGTGTGGGTATGAGTCAGGGCCCAGCGTGTTCTAGAAAGTGTGATTATGCCAGGAAGAGCAGAGATGGAGGTTTTGGGGGTCGTGTTGATCCTCATGTGCTTGGCTCCAGGGCAGCGCACACATCGTCACTGTTTAGATGCCCCACGGACCAGGCCAACTTCCAAATGGGACCTGGAACTTACTCAATTCACGTGACATCCTATTCTCTCAAGCTCGGCCACCATTTAGGCACCTAAGAATTAAAAAAGTATATTGCGTCGGAATGTGGCTCTCCTTGATATTTCGGTATTGCCGATAGTGTTGCTTCCGGAACTCTAAAGTGACTGTACAGCCCCAAGAAGCTTTTACCCAAGACAAGTACTGTCGAGTATAGTCGGATGCTCTATGTACAACCCAACAACTCTGATACATACCTTGCCCTTTCCTTGATGCTTTGCTAAATGCTCGTGACCCGTTCAGTTGTGCTATGCAATGCTCAAAAATTCCCCATGCCACCACCATCTTTTGCTCTTGTTCTCTCGTCTCCTCCTAATAATCACGTCCTCCGACTTCTCGGGTCCATCGCGTCTCTTCTTCTCCACTCTCTCGCCTCCTTGGTCCCAAGACTCCCCAAGCCCCCTTCACTCCGCCTTTCCCAACCACCCAATCGCACCACCAATGCAGTAGCATTATCCGCATCGCCGCCCCCTCCTCCACCACTGACCTCCGTGGCAAATCCCACCACATCTCTCGCCCCTTGCTCAGGCGTCTTGGCTTCTTTGACAATGTCCACAATCTCTTGGTCACTCAGTGTGCCGGATACGCCGTCTGAGCACAGAACCAGGAAGCTGTACTCGGCGGGCGAGAGCTCGACGCGCCGAACTTCGGGTTCTGCGGAGATGCCGAGACGTTTTCGCGACATGTCGCCAAACGCACGTGTATTGGCGAGACCGGACATGCGTTCCTCACCGAAGGAGTCAGTTACGAAGGTTGCGGCGTACCGCCGGAGACGGGTAGCTTCAATGGGTGTCGAGGGATGGTGATTGTTTGTAAGAGGGACAGCTTGGCCATTGGCAGTATTGCAGAGGATGATGCGGGTATCACCTGCATGAGAGACGATGAGAGTGGAAGGCGATGCGGGATGCCAGAACGGTGTAGGTGTAGGGGTTGAGATCAAGGCGACGCTGCCTGTGCTACCGCCTTTGAAGCGCTTGTTAGGGTCACCGATGGACTTTAGTCGACGTGAAGGATACTCGAGGACGTCGTCGGCATTGAGCGCTCGATCTGCCAGCACAGGGTCCTCCTCATCCTTTTTACTAGCTTGAGCTTCAATGAAATCCAGATCTGCCTTGAGAAAGGCATAGGTTAGCACAGTTTCCATGCCAATGCCGCCAACACTTTCAGCGGAAGGGTTTGTATGTCTGCTCTGAACACCATCCTGTTCTAGAACGTGACCTTGTCCTCCAGCTTTGACCGAAAAGTATTCCGGTTTGAAGCGTTTGAAGTATCCACCCACAGTATTCCTCCACTCCTGAATCAACTCCTTCTCGAGCTGTTCTGCATTTCCATTCTCGTCCGATTGAAGGACTGGATCTGCTCCTTCCGGAGGAGGCTCACCACTCTCTTTCGCACTAGGTATCCTCTCCCCATCAGCCCTCACCTTCTCGCCTCCATCCTGCTTCCTCACCTCAACCGCATCCAGACTCTCCTTCCCAGCCTCCGCCATCTCGCTCCCCTCCCTCTCACCCTGCCTGCCCGTCTCTCTGCTCGGCCCAACAACACTCCTCCTTCTTGCATACTTCCCCTGCCCCGGAAACTCCTTCTTCAAACTACTCCTCAAGCGAAACGCCACCGTCCCCTCCTCCACATACTCATGCAGTCTCTCCCTCAAAAACTCCGCACACTCCCTTCCCCCATGCCCATCAAACACCCCAAAGTAGAACACCTGCGGATCCCCACTCGCCCCATCCGCACTCGTCCCCTCCCCCTCCCCACTCGCCACCGCCCCCGCCGGCCGCCTCGACGTCGTCGTCAGGGAGATAGGACGACGCTTGGCGAAGGCGGGGACCTCGATCGTGCCGGCCTGGAAGGCGTCTTCGTTGTAGGGGCGCGTGCCGCGGCTCACGCAGCTGCCGAAGTGGTGTTTGGCGCTGCGCAGCGGGATGCGGACGACTGTCATCTCGCGGCTCGGGCTGAACGGGAGCGCGGCGGGCGAGCGGCGGGTGGGGCTGGTGGTGCCATTTGAGGAAGAGGAGGAGGAGGAGGCGCTGGCATCGGCGTTGTTACTGTTGTCGTCATCGTCGCGGTGGGGCGTCGAGGCGGAGCGTGGGAGTTTGTGGTGTGGGCCCGTGGAGGAGCGGGAGTCGGGGTGGAGGGAGGAGGAGGGGAGGTGGGTGACGAAGTAGTCGTGGAAGCAGCGGCGGCAGAGAAGAAGAGGAGAAAATAGAGCGGAGGGCTTGGAAGGGAGAAGCGATGGCGGTTTGGGCATTGCTAGTTGTGGAGCATGGTGATTTCTATCGGAGGGTGACCGGGATGTTGAGTGGTGGGCAGATGTGGGATGGGAGGTGGCAGAAGAAACGGAGAAGATTGACGCAGGTAGAAAAACTTCAGGATTTGCTAATACATTAGAAATTACTGTTTGCATTTGTGTCTTCAGTACTTGAACGTATTTCCGAGAGTCATGGCCTATCAATTGACCGCTGCTGCATTGATCAAGTACTTGCACTTCAATTCTAACCCCGATCTAAAAACTAGAGCAGACCAGCACACGATCTCTTCTGAATCAGGCGGATGCTGATAGGTAGTGAGCTTCGAACCCAGGAAACCGGAATTATCCAGACCGAAAGAGCCGCTTCTCATGATCCTTCCATTGGTGAAAGGATGATGCCTTGTGATGAAACCACATGACCTTGTCTTAATAGGTATACTTCACGCCGTTTATAACTGGGCTGCGCTCGCCCATCGGTACGATCTTTGATTAGAAACGTCAACCTCTACGAAAAAGCAAAAGCTATGTCTGCCGCTTCATCCACCTTTCTTCAGCAGCAGTCGACTAAGTCCATTGGCTCTGAAATTCTGCTGTGGCCGTGCCAGCGTGGATACAAGGAGGAATGGCCCTTTCTGTGCACCAACAGAACAAGTGCGTTGTCGAGTCAAGGCGCTCCAGAACAAGACTGTACCATTTTGCAATATATGAGGATCAAAATAATCTCGTCTTCATTTCATAGTGAGCTTATGAGCTACATAACTACCTAGCTTCGAGCCATCCTCCCCGCAGCTTGATCTTACTCTAGCGGGTCATTTGATCCACCCACGCCACTGCATTTCTTTTGGCACCTCCTGGTGTTGGAGATGCAGAGTCCAAGTCAATGGTAAAATTATCTCCGAACCCGTCATCGGGTGTAAAGCCTGATATTACAATGTTAAGATGGTCCCTCATTTATTAGGATCCCTGGTACCACGTGGATTTGGTTCCTCAATTCCTGTAGGGCCTGTGGACGCAACCTCTCTGCGTACCACATGAGATCACGCAGCCGCTTTTGTGCAGCTCAAATGCCCTGGAATGTTTAAGAAATTCACTTCGTTGAGTAAATCCGATGCACTGAGGTACCAGTCGCGGACGTCTTGGATAACCACTGGCTGGTGAAATGGCTGAAATAGTCCGGGCCGTAAAGGATGACAATGAGAGTATACCGACCGGCCGCAATTATATGATTTTGCACAACGAGGACAAACACGCTGACACCTGAATAGATCGATCGTGACTGAAAATCCAGCACGGGAAGAGCATTCCCACCAGCAGAGGCTAGCATACGAGTCATTGCAGGTGATCCAGGGTGCCGCGCCTGAATTGACTCTGGCTCTTAGTACGACCAGTGCCTGGGTAGTGAGTGACTTCCAGACTGAAAGTTGACAAGCAATGTCCTTAGACGGTTTGCTGATGGACATGAAGCCGATGAGTGTCTTTATGTCAGGCCCCCCGAGCACACAACAAAGCAATTCAAGAGGTGGAATGTCGAAGGACCCAAGATCATCCTTAATCGACGAGTGACCTCCCCTGGGTTCGTATCGAAGAGGACAGACATTCGCAAGACCTTCTAGTATAATCCAAAACATGTGTTGTCGAAGAAAAGTCTCGCTTCCTGTGATAAATTATTGAAATTGAGATTCCGCAAATACTATGACCTCTTCCGTGGTGATTGGCCTAAGGTCTGGAGGAGATTTCTGAGTCAAATCTTCGGAAGTTCATCCAAGAACTTAGGATTGATAGCGGCGAGCTCATGTTCAAGCTATCTCTGCGAATGATTCATATACTCTGTAAACAGGAAGGACGAAGGCCATTTAGAAGAATCTGCTGGTTGACATAAGAAGAGAGGAAGAGACAACCGAGAACTATCCCTTCATGGCTTAGGCCCTTGCTTCATATGCTTTCAATCTGTATGGAGTGCGTAGCTTAATGAAAAGCATTCAAGCCAAGAGTCGCTTTGTCGAAACTTTGCCAGTGATGCATCATGCATGTAATTCTCACTTCGTAGCATGGCTATACTGCGAACAACCCTTGCGCCGGTATATCAGCTGATGCAATCAACTTCGAGGTGCTGGCTTCTGGTGGCCGCAGTCCACGCTAAGGTCATGATATTTTCAAGGCATTCTGACACCTGCTTCTAAAGGTGAAAGAGTTGATAAGGCGTCCTGGACCACGCGGTATCCACGCTGCTCAGTATCATATCTCGAAATCGCTACAGACAAAGTGATGTGAGGTTCAGCAGCTCACAAAAGCCAATCTCACTTAATTCATAGCCTTCTGCTGCCAGGTCGCGTGTACGCAGAAGTGGGCACCCTAAGGCAAACAAGACGGGCAGAGATGGACCTGATGCTGAGCGGCCAGTCGAACTTCGCGTTGCCCTCAGGAATTCTCCGTTGCATCCCCCGCCTAGCCAATAACATGAAATATCCTATGTAAAGCGGTGTATTATGTGACTTAGAGTATGTGTGCAAAAGCCCAGCTAAACAGGGGATACAGAGGGAGCAGGTGTATCCGTGCGTACCTCCAAGGTGCAGTAGGTACGTATCTACCAGGACGCGAGTATGCAGCGTATATCGTACGACGTCGATGGCCCCATGTCACGGGGGGCCGAGAAAACCGATGGCCAGAGTCTGAGATATGCCTTCATGTAGGAGGCTGCCATGGCGCCTCGTACACAGGGAAAGATCCTTTCGGTGCTTTCTACGCTGTACTTCCGCTTCACGGCATCAAGGGAAGCACTTGCATCTGCAGAAGGGGTAGATCACGTATCGGGAGACGCTCGGTGGCTCTTCTATTCCTCCGCGATGCTCGTGCCAGGCACAGATTAGGTCAACTGCAAAAGCACTGCCAGGTCGGCTGGTCCTGAATGCCAATCAGATTCAGCGCAAAGCTTGCGCCAACGGCTTGTGTGGCTTGGACCGTGTGGAGGAAGCTCACAGTGGGAAGCACCCTAGGCAAATCTCAGATTCTCTAGAAGTGCAACCAGCTGCTCAGCGCCCGGTCCACCATTTTTTGTACCATGATCGAACTCGAATTTCCAGGGTTGCTCCACGCTCGGTCCGCCATTTTTCATACCATGATGGAACTGATGTCGAATTTCCAGGGTCGCTCAACGCTCAGACTGGCCGCCGCCATGCGGTCATGCTCATGCACATGTTATGACAGGCGAGCATGCAAGACGCTGCAACTACAGGGAAGCAATTCTTCAGACAGCCGTTCTTAGGAATCGCCGACGCCTATTGGATTTGCCGCTCATGGCTGGTTTCATCCCGCACTCAGCAACCTCAACCCTGTCCCGATCTCCTGGTGGGTCCTGTGCCCGACAGCTGAGAGCCTTAGACTGTCTGTCTACCTATTGGTCGTCTTGTGGAATCTCTTCCAAGATGGGACGTGCAGCTCCTTGGAGGAAAACAGCTCGGCAAGGCTGTTTGCGGAGCTCGTCCTTAAAGTTCGACTGTGATGCCTATATTTTTCAATTTCAAAGCTCTCATATATAACCTCTCGTCTTTGTCTGAACTTGGCTTTCAGTTATTACACAATAGAAATGGCGGAGATAGTCGGGCTCGTCGCTAGCATTGTCACCTTAGCAGAAACCGGACTTCGGATAGCTCGTGGCATATCGCGGGTTGCTGACGAATTTGGTCAGGCAAGAGCTCAAATAAAGTCAATTGCAACAGATACAAGAGCTGTCTCATTCATCCTTCGAGAGTTACGGAAGCGTCTTGAACAAGTCAATGCGGACCAGGGTGTCATCAATGAGACACGCGAGGTGACTGCGGAGATAGTCACCCTCTGCAAAACAGATATTGATGACGTCGGAAAATTCTTGAGCGACCTGCAATCTGAATCTGGCACCCAGATCAGTATCAGACAGAAGACGAAATGGCTCTTCACCAAGTCGAAAATTTCACTCCGACTGTCCTCCCTGAATTCCTTAAAATTAACATTGAGTCTGCTGATGCACACGCTGGACTTTATGCAGTACGGAACTTTGGAGTAAGCAAGATCACTGCTTTCCTTAAGACATTAACTAATGCCCTATAGCGAACACATCAAAGAAGAGGTTGAACGACTCGTTTCTGAGTCAAAAGGAACAAGGAATGTCCTCGTCCAGGCGGAGCAGTCAGACCGAAACACACTGGACTATTTTCAGGAGGCAGAGGCTGCCTCTTCAGATGTGCTCACACGTCTCGACAATTTCGTTGAAGGCACGCTTCCGGGGAATACAGACGTTAACAACATCCATGCAGGAACATCGGCGGTAGTTCTGCTAAATCCACAAGGCATTGATGCGGATATTATCGGCCGACAGAATGGACGCAATTCAGACCATGTAGACTCAGCTGTGACGCAAATGGACCGGATGGAAGAGGACGACTTCGTGCTTATTGCCGGGCATGTCTGGCTTCAAGCGCGTGCCACTCGCTTTGCTGTAAAAGTCATTGAGCTCTGGTCTGCTGATTCACAAGGTATTGCGCAGTCCTCGCAGTTGGTGCTAGCGCTTGGGTTGATGCTGACCGCACTGCAGGGTTACGCCATACGAACGATGAGGCTATCTCGTCGAGTGTTCGACCTGTAGCTTCGCCAAGCACTGATGGAGTGTTTGAGCCTAAAGCTATGCTTCGGTTTCGATTTGAGACTCCAGGTGATGAGTGGTATCTTGTAAGATATCCGCGGGATGAAGAAGTGCGTTTCGAGTCATGCGCCTTACTGAAATTTCCACGCGCGCTTGCTGATCTACTTGCACAGGAGATGAGCAAGATCGTCCAGGACCTTGCGAAACGGTATCTTGGTAGCAGTGATCGGATGTATATCGAAAAGGAGAAATGGTGCCTCCTGGACAATAACCATACTGTTGTGCCGAGCAATCTATGGTTGGACGCATTCAAACCAGGTTCAAAGGTCCTATTGCGTTTGCGACTTGAAGATCGCGATCTAAGAGAAGCTTTTCTCCGGGAGTCGAATTTTTCAGATCCGCTATTCGTCAAACGCCTGGGATTGACCGGTAATGAAAGGGAAATCTGCCTCAATTGTTATCGGCATGAATCTGGATTTGGCCGACATTACAAAGCAGATTCCAGGATGCGTCTAGTCTTGGCGGCTTGGGGTTATTCGAGGTCGGATTTAGATGGCTAGGACCTCAATGCACAGTTTTGGGTAAAACGGCCTTCATGTTGCCAATGAAGTCATCTTCGAGTACACTTTACAGAGATGTCAGATCAGAATGAGGCAGCGGGCTATGGAATCCGAGCCCGGGTACTGTGATATTGCAGGTCACCAGACTTTTCGTCAAAGACTCTTCGACCGGAGGCAAGTAATGCGGCGTTTGTCGTAGGCGGCTCCTTCAGAGGGAAGAAAGTACTACTCATCTTGGCTTGCAATCGGTTTTGTAAACTATACTCAGATTCTTTGTGGTTCAGGGGTCTATATTGAGGAGTTCCCAATCTTGTTTAGGCGAAAATATCGGCCTCCATCGTTCTTACACCTACGTTAACTTAATCCCTCCCAAAGGGCTCATTCGTCCATCAATGTACCAGCCGGAAGGCTGCAGCTTACTTGAACCCATCTCTCCTTCTCCGGATGTGACTTTGCAAGCAAGACGGAGGAAGTTAGAAGCATGGATGCGTTCAGAGTTGAGGAATCAGGATGTGAATTAGAGCTAAGGCTCCGTCAAATAGTTTCCATTCCACTACGAGGCGAACTGCCATGTACAACCGAAGCAGATGCATGTCGGTTACCTCAGATCCCAAAACCCTCAGTGTGGAAAAAGGAAACAAGAGCACCATAGTCGTCGATCACAAGAACACCTCTTCGCATTCCATCTTGCTGTTTTCTCTTGTCATGCAGACATAGGACCAAAAGGCCTTTCGGTATGAGATTAGGGTCTCCAACCGGCTGAACTTTGTTGTGGGCTGAGCTTCATCAAAGGCGTCCCCTGGGCAAGGAACAGTCGTAGACAGAAAAGGGGTTGGAAGAAGAAAAAAAGGAGAAAGTCCGTTCCATCAATGATGCCGTCAAACACAGTACATCAGTCCATCCCAGATTTTGGGAAACAGGGAAGCCCTCAATTAGGCATATCATCGCATTCCAGCCATCGCTCGTTGTTCAATGCATTGTAAAATTCAAGATCCTTTCCCATGAATCGCTTCGCATCGCTGTTAAGCTGTCCTCCAATTGATCAAGCTGGAAGTTTTGTACATTAATCAGAACCTCACTTATTAGACTGCAACATCCTCCGCCGTATGTAGCAACTACGGCTAGCTGCATTGGGAGTTTTGCTGCATTTCTCTCTCGACTCCGACGCTGCTGTTGTTACGGGTAGTTCGACCTTTGTTTCTGATTGGCTCGTGCTTCACGAGTAAGTTTAATTCTCGTCGCCTCGGTACCGTCATCCTGTAGTGTCTCATGGAACCACGGATGCTTCAAGGCCTCTTTAGCGGTGATGCGTCGCTTGGGATCGTAAATGAAGATCAGGCGGAGGAGGTCCAGGAACTGACGATTGAATTCGGTATGTGGCGGAATTGTGTCCTACGTAAATGTTAGTGACGTATACACTAAATCTAGACGTGTCGAAAGGAAAGGGGGTTCACGTACCTGGAGGCGTTTCATCGCCTTTACGTATTTCTTGGATGTTTTGGCGGTCTCATTGTTAGGGTAGTCGAGCATGAGAGACTTCCGGAAGTATCTGAAGAAGGTTATATGTGAATAAAAGAATAGATTAAACAAGGGCAAGTTCGGGCCGAAGCTTACTGAGCAGCTGAATTTTTGTGACTCCCTCTTGTAGGGTGTGTGACTTGTCGCACCAAGTCTTTATCCAACTTGTAGCCACAAACAGGCTCCATCATGGCAAGATGTTCCAGATTATCGTGTGTTTGAAATAAGGCATCTCCGGTGAAGAACTCGACCAGGATGCACCCGATACTCCAAATATCGCAAGGATAACTCCAGCCAAGGTTGAGAATGATTTCGGGGGCACGATAATGGCGTGTAGAGACGACGGAAGAGTGATATTCGTCGTCGAAAGTAGCAGAGCCGAAGTCGATGAGACGAATCTCGGGCTCCAGCAGTACTTTGCGATGTCGTGCAGATCGAGTCGAGGTTGAGGAAGATGATGGTATTGTGCGATTGTAGGTGAACGTCTGGTATGCGGCGTTGACGAGGAGAATGTTTTCGGGCTTGAGATCAGTGTGAATGAGGTTAAGATCGTGAAGGACTAGCAAAGATATTAGTCAGGAAGAACGGGTTTGGGATGTGAGTCGACGTACAAGCTACGCTGGTGAAAAGTTGTCGAGCAAATTCTTGGATGTGTGTGCTTGGAAATGGCACGAACTGGTTGCCCTTGAGAAAATCAAAAACGCTTTGACCGAGGAGATCTGTGACTATGCAGATATGATTGCGAAAGTCAAAGCAATCTCTTAGATGAATACACTTGTTGACGTTGCCTTTGTCGTTGGAGGCAAGTGTAGAGAGCACTCGAAGCTCGATGCGAGATGCATCTCTGTACTTTTGCACGGAGCGAATAATCTTGACAGCGCACTTTGTTCTTTTCTTCTTATCATATGCTTCGACGACCTTACCAAAGGTGCCTTGACCAAGCAGCTTGACAATTTGATCTGTACTTTGTTAGCTCATACGGACACTGTTTAATGCCAGGTGATGACGTACATCTGTCTGTAAGATCGGTGTCTGGAGTCACGATATAATGGCCATCGTCATCATCACACTTATCAGAGTGATACGAGCGCTACAAGTGAATCAGCAGATGGCTTGTGGCTCTGTAACAGAAAAAACTCACATGTGGGACGACAGGAACGCGAACGTCCTGTGCCTTGAGAGGTGGGTTCGGTGGAGCACCGCGGAGGTAGCAGGAGTATGGATCCTTCAGTAGGTCCGTCTCGCGTTTCTTATCAGCTGTGGTCTTCCTGGTGGTCTGCCTCTTCCGTTTTTGTCCGACCACTTCTTGCTCAGCAGGAGCGGGCCAAGTACCGTTGCTCGCTTGTGAAGTCAGTGAGGTAGCAGCAGTGTTATAAGCAGAAGTCGTACGATCAGTAGAAATCGAGGTTGACCCAGATCCTTCATGGTAGGGTGTTTGAGTGGTCGAGTAGTGCTTGTTATAGACAGGATCGTAAGCGGTAGAGGCTGCAGTCTTTCGTTTCTTATCCATGTGTCGAACGCTTCCATTGGTAGATGGACCAGAAACAGCCTGGTTTCTCATCATCGTCGAGCTCGATTGTCGGGGCTGCGGTGGGGGAGATTCGTCGTCAATGACAATTACCTCTTTTGGCAAGCCATTCTTGTAAAATTCGCTCCAGTTGGGCTTCCTGCTGCGCCCGCCAGAGCTCTCCATATCTGATAGCGGCTGGGTCGAAGCTTGTGCTGGTGTGGACTGTTGTTGAAGAGATCTCGGAGTGCCTGCAGCAGCTCGCCGAAGATCGGGTGTGGTATTGTGATTGCTATTGTTGCTATTGTAACCGTTGTAATGGGGATTTTGCAGCAGTGGAGTGCCGCCACCCGGATTGACTAGGCCTGTATTGGTATTGCGGAAATTGGATATGTTATTGGGGTAATCGCGGTGGTTGAAGAATGGAGTGGCTAATGTCGCTGACATGTTGAGGGTTCTTCGAAGTGGAGCAAGAATTGCAGGCCGTTTGGCTCCGTGGTCAAGGCTCACTCTCGGCTCGTGCGGTAAACGGTGTGTTGTCGGTTATGCTGGACTCGAAGCGTTCCAAAACTTGGACGGCAAAGACTAGTATTTGGAGAGGGAGTCTGGGAAGCGTTTGGGCGTCGAAGCAATGGATCAGGACTCCCGGTCTGGGAATATTGGAGAATGGGCTGGCCGACCGGGAGACAGAAAGTGGAGTCGTCAACTCAACGAACCGGGCCACGAGGTGACGCTTCAGACGCAGAACGCTCTCACGCCCGGCATCATCATGCTCAGCAGATGATTGAAGAACAGTTGCGGGCGTGAGGGAAGGCGGAGGTGCAGAAGACAGAGCGAGTCTGAAGGGGGGACGAAGTTGCGAGGATGCGAGGTTGCGAGGTAGCGAGGTACGAAGAGTCTGAGGGTCGATGGCGGATGACTTCAGTGGAGGAGCACACCAGAGACACCAAGCACCAAGCACGGATTAGCCGCAAGGGCAAAGACTCTGCCACTCTCTCACCACTCTCCGTCGGGCGGTTTTCTAGTCACGCTTTTCCATTTGCTGGGGCACGGGTCAGTGCCCACTCTGTTGCATTAATTCGCCGGCTGAATCAATAGCAGGCCGTCGTCAATGCTTTCCCCCCATCAAAACCCATAAGAATCCATAAGAACCCCAGCACCTCCCTCCTCACCCTCAGCCTTTCTAGAAAAGCCAGTCAAACACGCATCCCGCTGCGGTGTGCTCCGCCTCTGGCTTCGTTCCTGGCAAAGCTGGCGGCGAATGGCGTCTGTCTCGCGTAAGGAACGCCTGTTTTACCAGACTCGTCGCACCGATGCAGCACCTGGCCCATCCTTTCCGAACGCATGCTCTCTCATCCTCTGCGTCAGCCATAGCGAGCCCACCGCACACACCCGTCTGACTAGATCACGCCGTCGCTATCGTGCCTATTGTTTCTCATCATCTCACGCTCGCAGAGCCGCCTGCGCGCGTTGGTTGATGCACACATAGCTCAAGTTAAAAGAGGCGAAGCGCGCACACGCCCCCCGAACCCCTCGCCCGACTGACTGACTAAATTTTCTAGCTCTTAGGTAGGTACGGAGTTACGGTACGGTACGGTACCTTTTCCAGAGAGACTGCCGTTGTCACACTTCGCGCCTTAGGCGAAACAACAACTGGCGAAGCCGAGATTACGCAGGAGTCCGGGGAAGAACAAACGTAGCTCGCTCGATCTGTTGCAATTCTATCTTTAATTGAAAGTTGTCTCTCACAAAAATCGACCGTCGTGTGGAGATTTTGTTGGATCTACATCGAAACATGCTCCCGCAAGGCTCGGCACCCGCACGCGTCGATGCGTTCACTGACGTAATGAAGGTAGCCAAAGTGGTGAGCCTTTCGCGCTTATTCCCAGCTTTCCTTTTCCGCCCCATCGGCGCCATCTTCACGCGTTATCTTTTCTGGCCTAATCAGGAAATCCATGAAATGCATCCCGATAAGCCCGCGACATGATACTGTGTGTGGTGCGAAGTTCTCAAATTTCGTTCGCTCTCAAAACGTCGAGTTTTCCCAGGCGCGAGCGAGTTCATATTTTCCCTACCACGGCTCACACTTCACCGCAAAGAAATCTCCTATAACTCCCGCTGTCAACTCGACTATCCGTTCAATTTCCTCCTTTGTGACATTGAATGCTGGTGCTACCAAAACATGATCACCGCTCTTCCCATCTGCAGAGCCCGTTCCTGGATACATTGAGATGTTATAGGGGTTTTCCATACCTGGACGTTAGGTTAGCCGCGTGGGAAAAAAAACTCCCCTGACAAGCTCTGTAAGTTCACCTTTCTCGTGAATGCTCATAGCCACTTCCTCCTTGGGGGCAAAAGGCTCTTTCGTCTTTTTATCTCTTACAAACTCAATCTGCTGAACTTGAGCATCTGTCGCGTTAACGGTATCAAAATTGAAGCCACTTACACCCCAAAATAATCCTTTTCCTCGTACATTTCCGACGTTTGGACAGTCCTTCAGCCTCTTTTTCAAGCCTTGACCTAAGATTGCTCCCATCACCTTTACATTGTCGATCAAACCGTTCTCCATTATCTCTTTTTGTACTTCTACAGCCGCTTGGCAAGCGACCGGATGTCCCTGATAAGTCTGCCCGTGTCCAAATGCGCCGGTCCCCCGCTGCAGCACGTCCACGATTCTCTTATTTACCAAGACGCCGGCGACAGGCATGTAGCCACCTCCCAAGGCTTTACCAATGGTCTGGATGTCCGGAATCACATCGATGTCAGGATCCTGCCACGCATGCATCGAGCCGATCCTGCCCATTCCCGACATGACCTCGTCCAAGATCAGCAGAGCCCCGTGCTTATGGCACACGCGCTGAACAGCTTTGAAGTAACCAGGGACTGGAGGAACACAACCCAGGGCCTACGCGAGCCGTTAGCTCACTACAAAGACAACCAAAAATTTCCCAAGTACCCAATACGCCGTATCTCCAACTCGCAGAAAGTATAATAAAGAATCCACTTACCGCACCAACCACCGGCTCTGCTACAAACGCGCAAACTCTGTCTCCACCCACTCTCTCAAATTCTACATCCAGCTCCCGCGCCAACCGCTCCGCATACTCCTCCTCCGTCTCTCCCTCCCTCATTCCGCGGTATGCATTGCAAGCACTGACATGGCTCACCACCTCCTCCCCCACCAAAATCGGCGCATACTTCTCCCGCCTCCCCGCATGCCCGCCCACACCCAACGCCCCCAAGGTATTCCCATGGTAGCTCTCCCTCCGCGCAATAAACCGCGTCCGCTGCGGCTGCGGCACCGGCAACTCCAGGAAATACTGCCGCGCGAGCTTCAGCGCAGCTTCCATCGCTTCGCTGCCGCTGCTAACGATGTACGCCCGCGCCATGGCCGGTTCGCCAGCTGAGAAGGAGCCCGAGTCAGATTTGGCGGAATGAGAGGGCAGCGCAGTGCTGTTGACGAGAAGACGGCATAGCTCCTCCGCTGCGTCGGTGCTGAAGAAGAGCGAGTGCGCGTACGAGATTGTGGACATCTGCGCTGCGACGGCAGCGGCGATGCGTGGGTGGCCGTGGCCGAGACAGGCGACGGCGGCGCCGGTGCTGGCGTCTAGGATGCGTTGACCGTTGGCAAGGTGGAGATAGGAGCCTTGTCCACCGATGACGGTGAGTGGGAGGGTGTGGAGAGAGCGGTGGAGGACGGCGGATTGTGCTTGGGGGGTCTGGTCGACGTCGTCTTGGATTGCGGGTTTCTTGGGGTTCTCAATGACGACATTGCTGTCGTCGGAGATGGCATGAGGAGACATTTTGGATTGGTTTGAATGTGGAAAGTTGGGTGTTATAGTGGCCGTGAATGAGTTTACACCGGGGGGATGGTAAGTAACGTTAGAAACACAAGCAAAGCTGCTGAATGAACTTAGAGTATTCAGAATGGGCAAGTAATTCTCAAAACTAAAGTGAGAAAGTCTTTGATGTGAAAGACGAAAGTAAATTTTTTGCGGTCAATTGGCATGACAAACAAGAGTTATATGCGTTTTCGGTCAAGGCAGTGAGACAGATTTTTGCAGATCCCGTGCACCCCTCTATATGAGGCACAGATGCATCAAGACGAATCCCTCAATTTTACCATCATATTTGCCAGGCTATCGAATTAGACCAGTGCATTATTGGACGACCTCCTCGCCATACTGTATCGGATATCCCCATTGCTCGACTCACTCGGTACTCTCGGGTCCAAATCTGCTCATACGGCCCGAAGACTGATCCTCATCGTCGTGCCGATAATCTTCGGCTTGCCGAGGGCAGCATGTGTCTGGGCCATTAAGAGTGACGTCTTTGGGCACACTAGCAACCCCGCGACCCATGGCTGACATTCGTTTGACAGCGCAAAGCCTTATAATGCATGCTTCTTTGTAAGCCAGACAACAAACAAATGGTGACAGAACCCGTACACAAAATTTGGAACATCCTACCAACTAATTTTTAACTGGTAGTATGGTTGATTGGATTTATTTCAAGAACTTTTGGCTTAATGCCAAGAAACATGATGCAAGATTACTGCTCAAGGTTAAGACTGAAGAACGTTGGAGGTGGCCGAAAAATCCGGTAGATGCTACCCAACTCTACCAAGCAGATATGGGTCTTGAAGATGTGTAGACAGCTTTTTTTTTATCATTCCCTCTCTGATGTCCCTATTCGAAACGTCACTGCGAGGCCTCAATCCCCAGAATATTGTCCGCCTCTAATGTTCTCAGACCTGAGCCGCGCTGCTAAAGTGATCCCATAACCTGCAGCTGACTTGAGTCACCTAACACTTACCAAAAAATCTTTCTTGGTAGACATGAGAAGATAGGGTCTGCTTGTAAGGACAGAATTCCGTAACAAAACCAAAGAGGTCTTCCATCCAATTCGTGGACTTAACTGCAGCTAATTTTAGGTTTCGGTATGATCCCGGCTTATATCTCCTCATTTTGTCTTGCTGCTTCTGTTCGTTTTCTTGCATGGGTATAGAGAATTTCACACCGATTGCTATTGGAGACGCCGTACGATGAGGTATTTGAGTGACAAGGCAAAAACTTTAAAGATCTCACATCATCAAAGAAATTTCTGACCATAGGCAAGCCTTTGTACTCATCCTATCAAAGATGAAACTCTCTTAGCAAAGTTTATTGTATCTTTTGGTAGGAAAAAAAAAGAACACGTGGTTCAAATTAGTAAATTAGATATCCAGTGGTCCTAATGTAAGCGCGTGTCTTTGTTTCTTTTATAGTGTATTCTTCCTGGTAGAATTGGACGAGAATGTTGTACTATCGTCACGGGGCGAATTGACGTCCCTTTTTGCTGATGTAAATCATCAGATGCCGTACCGCTTTGGTCAACATGGGTAACCGCTGCGTCCGAGGAGTATCTCCGGTATCCTTTTAATCGCCATGGGTGTCTACTCAAGGATCCCTGAATCTGAACAGATGCAAACACATGTCACTGTTGCTATGGGTGACTGGATACCTACCCTCGCCAAAAAGACCCGTCCAGTGGAAGAAAATGCACCTGATTTTAATCCAAGAGATCCTCGTAGAATATTCGCGTTCCCAAGTTTCTTGCAGCGGTAGAGCTTGCCACCTCCAAACTCGTCCATAACGATGCAGCTGAGCTCCTGCTTTTGAAGGTCGAATTAGAGGAGTGCCAACTACCATGCAATGTTGAAGCGTGCATATACAGCTTACTACAGGAATACTGCCTGCGTGAAAGGTATTTAGGCATCATTTTGCCACCACCCATGCACAAGCTGCCCATGGTGCACCAGTTTTCCTCGTCTTTCAACAACACCATAACCTCTTCTAGCACCGTCAGCATCACCAGGAGCGCCAGGATCTCCAAGACCTCCAGGAACTCCAGCATCAGCAGAACAGGGACCACCAGGACCAACACGACCTTTAGGATCAAGAGGAAAAGGACTAGTAGGATCGACAGAGCCGCTCAGACAGCAAGGGATACAGGGCCAAGCAGGGTCAGCAGGACCTCAGGGCCGGCAAGGGCCGCCGGGACTACCAGATTTACCAGTGACCCAGACCAGCCAGCATGACAAGGGAGGTCATCACCTTCACCATCTCCCTCTCCTCTTCGCAAGAGGCACAATGGAATGGATCCAATAGTACTGGGAAGGCCTGAAGAGATGGTCAGAAGCTCAGTGGGAAGATCGGATCTTATTAGAGCTCAGTGAGCTGATTCTGGGAGTTAGAACTCTGGTAGTGAGGGATGCATATCTGAGATGCCTTCCCTGTGTAGCAGAAAGCGTACCTTGTCTGCACACTGCTGGAACTTTTGAGTTCTTTTTTTTTCCGGACATTACTCGCAAAGTAAATTTATTGAGGACAAAATGAGTTATATGAAGTTGATGCTTCGATGTTTGAGAGAAATAAATTCTATCATGGAAGGAATACTAAAGTTGAGATGTGCGATATAAGAAAAAGCCCAGATACCATCACGCGTTCATTGGTTGATGAGCAATACTACTGTTTCCCAGCTCCAATGAACCCTTGTCTTTTGAGACTGGCTAAACCGGCATCGACTTGTCTGCTGTTAGCAGTCACTTTTGTGTCTTTCCCAGATAGAGGTTAGGAAGGCTGAGTAGCATGTCGTCGTGGACAATGTATCTCATCGGTTGTATACGCTATCGGCAGCTTCAGCAATGGCTAAGCCGAGGTTACTCCGGGGGGTTGAAGTCCTTTTTGAGTCTAGCGGTAGTCACATCTATCTAGGAGCGAATACAGCAGGGGAAAGAGGCGTCGCATTGCCGAACGCTTCTTTAGAAGGTCGACTTTTGTACGAGCACCCTAAATCTGCGCCAGCAATGCAGATGTACTCCAAATGTCCATGTACAAAAGGAGTTGCTGCTGGAAGTATAGACTGAGTCATGAATTCGCAGACCCGGATCGTGTTGTCACCTTCCGTCTTTTGAATATTGCATCAGATCCTCCTTCCCTCCAAGGCTTATGCTCTAGCCAGCATGAACTCCAGGCCATTATCATGAGCTCCGGCTCTGTTCAATCAAGAGCGTTGCCGTTCCTGGGAGTCTTCTGAAGTCTTGCACGGTTATCATCGGTATCACTGTCATTATGCATGAATGATGCAAACAACAATAAATAGACAAGGTACACAAGTTTATCCTATTCCTTGATGTCCCTCAAATGAGTTATTTGTAATGGCGCATGCATGAATGCTCCGTGATTGTTTCATTATCTGAAAACGTATGTAGGCAGACGTCACGTACGCATGGCATAGCAATAACGGGCTTGCTATTCATCTGTATATCTCCAATAAAGTGCTTCGAATGGGAGATGAAGGGGCTAAATGCTGACGATCATCAATCGAGTCGAGCTTCCAAAAGTAGAAGGGCTGGGAAGAGACGAACGCCGTTAGGGACCCAGGCCAGGACCAGGGACTCCAGACCAGCCAGGCCCCGCGGCCGATCCGGCACACAGAACAGCCTTACCTTATGTCACGCATCGAGCACACCAACTTTCCCAGCTTCCCATCTGGGTCAGCTCATTGTCTCTCCTCTCACTTACCGACACAAGAAACAACGCAGCTCGCATGATCAAATGACCTCTTCCTGCCATATCCACTACGCGTAGACTATCTGGCAGATTACACGCACCTTACCAGATCCTCGCGAAATTCCCCCCCAATTTGGTACTCACACCTTGACACAATCCCACCACCAACAACACCATGGCCCACCACGCCCGCATCGAAGAAGTCTCAGACAGCGACCCCGACGACATGGATCCTTCGGACTTCGACCCGACCCCATCATCCTCGACCACCCTCCCCTTCCGCCCCACCGCCCCCTCCGCCGCCTCCTCCCTCATGAACCCCAGCGCCATCCCCTCCACCTCCTCCAGCACCCAACCACGCCAAGCATACGACCCGCAAAAAACCAAACACTACCACTGCCTCTACCCACTCTACTTCGACGCCAGCCGCACACGCACCGAAGGCCGACGCGTCCCCGCCAGCGCCGCCGTCACGAACCCGCTCGCGCGCACGATCGTCGACGCCGTAGCGACGCTCGGGCTGAGCGCAGTGTTCGAGCCCGGGAAGACGCACCCGCGGGACTGGGCGAACCCGGGCCGGGTGCGGGTGTTGCTGAAGCAGCAGGACGAGGGCTGGGAGCGGGGCCGCATGGGCGTGCAGAGTAAGAGCCACTTGTACGTGCTGGTGAGCCGGTATCTGGCGGAGCATGAGACGCGGCCGGATGATCCGCTGAGGGTGCGGGTGCCGGGGTTGCCGCCCAGTGCGAAGGATGGGAGGGCGCCGGAGGGGGTGGGCGTGCCGAGGGGGTGGAAGGTAGGGGCGGTGTTGCCGATGCATAGTCCCGCGGTGAGTGGGGGTGGGGTCAGCGAGAATCTGTTGAAGGATATGATGGCGGAGATGAAGGGGGAGAAGAAGCCGAGTGAGCTGGAGGCGGAGAGGGAGGGAGGGGGTGGTGGGGGGAAGGCGAAGAAGAAGAAGGGGAAGGGGAAGGGATGAATGGGTGGGACTGGTTTGGGATCGCGAGTGGAATCTTCTTGCGAGCACTAGGGGATGCAAACCGATGGAAAAGTTGTGCAATTTTTGATCCCGATGAGCCAGCGACTGATACGATAAGGTTCATGATAATGATACCCGGGCTACGGAACCGCTAGAATGGATTACACGAATGATACGTATTCCGATTTGGGATACACAGCATTTACGGCACATAGCTCTCTGAGCATCTAGATCTTAGACTCTGGTATGGAAAACGTCCGGCATTTTTGCGAGGAACCCTTGCTGGTCAGTAATAGGTCCCAAAGAATGCATAACCCTCTAGTGTGTTGCATTCTGGACTGCACGTTACAAGGGATTATCACGAGATTGATTTTAACGCCATTCGGGAATACTGTGTGAGGGCAAACACTTTTTAGTTGATTTCAGGTGAGACTGCTATGTGTTGTCTGGATATTTCAGACGTTGGAGGCCACTGAGCAACAGAAATCACCAGAGCCACTGCAAGGCGCCTCGACCCGCGGCGTATGAGTATTTTTACTTCTGGTAAAGCAATGTTGTGGATAGTAGATCTCAGTAATTGAGAAATGGAAGGAGTTTAAGTCGTAACACTTGATCTATGCATTGCGTCTACCTGGAAATTCTTCGAATTTTCCGATAAGTGACAAAAAGCCCAGAACATATACAATCAGAGTAAAATATAGTCCAGAGTAAGAAGCCGTTATAACTGGGTAAAAGGTTCGTCAAAGTGCAAGAGCGCGAAACGTTCAAGTGACGATTCAGCGGAAGGAACGGTTTTGGTTAATCAGTGGCCACTGAATTTGATTTGTACGAGACTAGAAACTACGAATTGATCGGAGAATGTGCTCGGAATAAGAAATCCTGGCGCAAATCTAGAAACTAGATGAAACGGGAGGAAATCGTGATAGAAATGGGAGGCAAGCAGGAGCTTTGAACCGCCCGCACTGCTCCACCATCCCCAAGATCGCACATTCATCAGATACCAGAAAACTCATGCAACCCCGCTAACCCATGCAAATTAATGAGTGTCAACAATCGCGAGCTCATAATAGTCCGTCTAAGACTGCTGAGCGAATCCAATGCGAGGACCCTGGGAGTCGAAGACAACATATTGGCTCTTAAGGAAGATATCGCCGAGAATGCTGAATCCAATGCCAGTGTTGCTCTGGATACCACCGAAACATGTACCATCACCATTGGGGGCGAAGTTGATGTCAGCGCCGGGAACAGTGTGGGTAGTGCCGCCGATCACAATGCCGAAGTCAGGAAGGTCAGCGTCGCAGTCGAAGACGTAGCCACCAGCGCTTTCGCTGTTCTGGGCACCGCTGACCTGTCGGTAGTAGGCAGTGACGATGGCGCTGTTGATGTAAAGAAGAGAGGTACCAGTGTCAGCAATAGCGTCGATGCTGGCGCTCTTGGTGGAACCTCCTGCAACGGAGTAACCAGTGGCGGAAAATTCCCAGAAGCCCTGTTCGGTGGTGACAGGAGTGTAGGTGATGGAACCAGTATACGCAGCAGTGTCGATGTAACCGAAAGTGTAGATGCCTGGGGCACCCTTCTTCAAATCGGCAGTGAAGAGAGGCTGAGCAAGAGATCCCTTGACAGTATCAAAGAAGGTCGTCTTCGACTGAGGCTTCACGGTGTTGATGCTGCTGAAAGCAAGACCAAGGAGACCATCGTTGTCAGTGTCCTGCTGGAACTGGGTTGAGATGGAAGTAGCAGCCTCAACAGCTTGAGAGGTAGCAGTCACACCGCCGACGACCACGGTATCGGCATAAACATCTCCAGCGGCACCAGAGCCATCACCATAGGTAATGCTCCATGACTCGCCTGATTCTTTCTTGGAGGAGCTGACCTGGTAGATCGAGTGACCTGACTGCTGGGACCTTGAGAGTTCAGAGGAGAAAACCCAACTACAAAGAATTTCGTCAGCTTCATTAATTTCAGAACAGAATAAAAATGCCGCAAAGGGGACGAAAATTTCCGACGGTGACGGGAAGGGTGGAGCGGGACACGGGAGGCAAAGATCTGTAACGCCTGGTGTGCCACTTTCTCGGGACGAAGCGCGCCTAGAGTCGACAAGGCCCACCGCCACAGCACGGATGCTCGAACCATTGCGGGTCCGGCATAACGGACTCGCGTCGATTGCGAGTCCAATGCGCATGAACCCTTTCAATATGAAACAGGTTGAATCGAATGGAAAGGCAAGGTTCGGGCGCCCGTTTCCAGGATGTGTATTGGGTTCGCAAAAGGAAGAAGCGCAGTACTTACAGATCGGCAGATCCGGTGTCAAAGTCCAAGTTCAGGGTACTGCCGCCGAGAGTGACAGGAGTAAGATACTCGGCGTCATTGGCCTCTGGAGTAGTAGTAGCCGTGCCAGAGACTGCGGCAGCAGCAGCCTCAACATTCGACGGAACCGTCTTGCTGTACTTGAGGAAGGTCTTCCTCACTTCCTGAGCACCATTGCGTGCAATAGTCCTGCCGGTAGCCACCTGCTCAATCTTGAATTCGGATCGAGGGGAAATTTGGGAGTGGGGTACAGCGGCAGCGACGTTGGCAAGAGCCGCGACAGCGGCGACGGAGGTGGAGAAATGCATTTTGGTTAAAAATGCTGGAAGGTAGGCCAAGAAGAGGGACGAGGCAAGAGGCTGGAGAAGCGGGCTCTTGATGATGCTGAAGAGGCTTGAAGCTTGAGGCTGGGTGGAGAGCTTTCGAGTGGACGGCAGAGGCCTTCTTATAGCAAATGTAAAGCTTGTCAAACCCACCTTGATTTCCTATATTACAAACGAGATAGCAAGCTAGGGGAGACAATCAAAACAAACTCCGCCACTGAGAGCAGAGGGTTGGCCGAGCGCGCCTAAACGACCCATGCAGCGATTCCATGATCAAAGCACAGTGGAGTGCACGATTCGAAAAGGACGATCCTCAGGATACCTTCTACATCAGGCCCACACCGACCCTGCAGTCGGAAGGAAGCTAAGAGGAGCGCCGGATGCTTTGACCCTACAGGATGCGCCACATATTGGGGAAAGGCTCACAGGGCCAGCAAGTGACAGTCTTCTTATCTTGCCAAACCGCAGATCGCAGATGAAAGGATACCATGTAGTTGGAGATCCCAGTCGCGAAGTTTTCCAGAACACCATAGGTCAACCAGGCGAAGCGGTGTATGACAACGGGTCCCCGGGGTGAAATGTTCCTGCATGCTGATTTGCTCCTTCTCGAAGAACTACAGAAATGAAAGGGATCAAAAGAAACCCATACTACCCTTTTGTGAATCGGCCGAGTGCTCCGGTCGACGCGCTTGGGGCGTGAGGCCTTCCCATTTGCGACTCGTCTCCGACCGGGGGCATCGATCCACGGCGAGCGGCTACCAAGCCACAGCCGTGGGCAGGATGCAAATGCAGGCTGCAGGGGTCGTGTAAATGGTCGCATCCATGACCCGCAGCTATGACGAGCTTCTGTACTTTGCTCAATCATGAGAGCGACTCGCAACAGTTACTGCGGCCTGACCGAGCTTGAGTATTACTCGGCATTGGAGGCAATAGAAGATGATGGTGGTGGGATCCAAGTTGGATGCTGATCACTCGTATGTGAATGGCAGACAAAGCAAACGGTCGCGATGATTGCTCGTAAGTCTCAAACCCTTGGCTCTTAGGCTCCCCTAGCGGCCAGCACATCATTTACCGCTGGAACGTCGCCAAGCACAATAGAAAGGTACTGTACGGAGGACTGTACTTGATCGTTGGCCATCCTTGCACATGACCCTGAATTTCTCGCGGAAGCTCGCCGATGGAGCAGCTTCATTTGCCACTGAATGGACTGCGTACAGGGCCGAGATAGGAGATCCGGATAAGTGCTGTATTAGTACGTGACCTTATTCTGTGGCTATGGGCACACCGCGGGAGATTGTGAAACGGGCTTGGCCTCCCCGCATCTTTGTCGAACTGGACCACTCAGAAGGCAGAAGCGGCGACTACATGGTGACATCAGTGCAGTCTTCAGCGAGCTGCACCGGTCTAGCGGTCGCGGGGGTCATTTCCCTTTAGGCGGGCAGCCAAACGATGATGGTGACGATGGTGACTCTTGCACAGGATGGACCTTGTACGGGTCGGTCAGGGAAGGTAGAGATGAAGTCTGGAGTAGATTGGAGGTTCATTCGCCAATCGATAAGGGACCTTCCCAGAGCGGTAAGTGTCTTTTCTCGCCAAGCGAAGGAAGACAGGAGGGAAAGCACCAGGGGAGGGATAGCGTCCATCACCCCATCGACGCGCCGGCTTACTCATTATCATGGTAAACCTAATCTATCCACTCATCCCAACCTATTAATCACATGCATCTTAGCAATGCCTCTCTTGTACCCGAGTACAGCAAGATACCTACACCCTGCCATCGCTATAATGGACGTAGCTGGAGCAAGCGGGCTTCTATCGAAATGCCGGCAGTGCCTACGTCATGTGGTGACCAAAGCGCTCGTCTGTTAAGCGCATCTACACTCCGTAGCGCGCCTCGGACACTCTGTCTAAGGATCCGAAGACTGCCTGGAGAGGTGGACTATGCAGAGGAACTGCACCTGGACCATGCTCGTAGACGAAAAGCTCGGAGACCATCGACATGGTGAATCCCTCGACGCACAGCCAAATACCCTATCAGTGCACAATCAGTTTGCGCACAGATACTCGAGGGCAACTTTCCAACTCGTCGATAGTGGCGAAGAGGATAGTTAATGACGTGCATTGATCGATTCGTTATTGCGCCCCAGGAATGGCAAATCCGAATCGCAAGTGGCATCAGTATCGCCAAGACTTGCGAGATACGCTCTTGCAGTAACGAGATCACGGAGGAAAGCAGCTTCCTGCATTTTAAGTGGCTATTGAATCATTGCATCGAAGCTCGGTCCCAAGGTGGGGAGCTCTTGCAGGCTTCTGCTCTCTTTCTAGCGCGACCGTTCCTGACCCTGTGCAGAAGCGAAAAGGCTTCTTGCGCCATTTCTGGAGTGAACGTTTCTGCTGCTAAATTGGCGCACAGGCTATCTAGCATGGGAAAAAACTCAATTGCCATTTGTAGCAGCACGGTCAGCCTTTGGTGTGGGGGTATCATGGCTCTACTGAAACTCAAAAAAAACAGGACTACACATCCAGCTTCTGTATCAAGACTGATCTCCATGAACGGCCCGCTGCAACTCGCCGAGAGCTTCCTCGTATTCCTCTTTCTGTTTAGCCGAAATGACTACGGCGTCCAGGCGCTTTCTCTGCACTGGACGCTGCCGAATGACTTCAGGCGTTCTTGCAATCGCGTTCCAAAACCACCGTGCTTCAGTAGAAGTGAATAATGTCCATGCCGTGCCAGGTCTGCCAGCTCGGGCCGTTCGACCCACTCGATGGATGTATGCAGTGACGCTTCTGGGCATATCGTAGTTCACGACATGTGAAAGATGAGGCAAATCAAGTCCTCGAGAGGCGCGATCAGATGCAATGAGGATTGATGTCTTACCCCGTCGGAAAGCGCCGAGGACCGTCTTACCAGTAGAGCTAGTAGAAGACTTGGTCAAAACTCCGGTTAGGCCTGCATATGGCGGATGGAGAATTCCTATCAGGTGGGATAACCGTGTAGCATTTTCGTTGCTGTTCGTAAAAATCAATACATTAGCGGCCGTGCCTGGATGGATGTCGTCTGTGCATTTCTGCGGTGGCGGAACGTGCGAATCCTTATTGAAGATATCGAAACCGACGTCAACTGCAGGAACCGCAAGCTTGTCCATTTCTTCTGTAGACGGTTCACCGTAGGGTTCGGCGGAAGAGGCCGAATCGGGCGTGGTTGGACCGAGCTCAGATAAGCTGTCAGTCTCATTGGTGGGACCGCTAGACGCATCCTCTTCAAATTGACGTGGAAAATCTTCAACCTCAGTTACTTTTTCTGCGACAAAGACGTCGCTCCTCAGAAGGCGGAGCAAATACAAGGGCTTCTCAAGTCCGTCTCCGACCGGAATTGCGAGTTCCCTGAGCGTTGTCGGCAGTTCATTACCCCGGTCTCCAACAGTGCTTGCCGAGTTGTCTGAGACGTTGGTTGTCTGAACGCCTTCCACAACAACTAGTTTTGGTCGCCTCAACCTCAATGAGCCCAGTTTGCTGATGTCTCTCGTCATTGTTGCACTGAGAATGACTTTTTGAATATTGCGTTTCTCTGGAGGAAGCCATAGTTCTGCAAGCAACCGGTTTCGTGCCGTTGGGCGCGACGTTTCCAAAGTCGCCATAATAACATCAACCCATTGTTGGAAACTTTCATCAAGCAGTCGATCTGCCTCATCAACGACCAGCCACTCGAGATCGTCCAATGAAAACCCATTCGTGGATTGAATATGATCGATCAAACGACCTGGGGTGCATATCAAGAGATCGACTGTCGAGCTATAGACAGGGACATGATCGGGCAGCATACGAACTGCATCCTCTAGCATTCGAACGTCTTCCTGGACATCGACGTCACCGTAAAGGAGTCGTCGCTGCGCTTTGTCTTGTAACGACTTCCATCCTTCCGGATCGAATTGCCTGCCCCTCTCGATCAATGCTTCTTGCTCGTTTAGAAGTGGCACAGCACCGACCGCAGTGCCGATCTTGAGATGCGTTCCAGAAATACATTGTTCTGCAACTTTGCTGACTTGTGAGACGAGCTCCCTGGTTGGGACAATGATTAGACTGCGAAGCTTTCTGATGGGCCGAGACCTGAGGTCCTCCACCATGGGGAGTATATATGCCAGAGTCTTGCCTGAGCCCGTCGATGCAGCAACACAAAGGTCAGAATGCCGTAAATGAGCCGGACCAAGTAGCATTGGGATAACTGCGGACTGAATAGCAAGAGCCTCTGTGTACCCCCTTTGGCTGAGGGTCGCCACGGTCTTTTCGTCTAGCGACATCTCCGTAAATGCTTTCTTCGCGGACGATGACACGGTAATGGGATTTGATATCCATGATGGGAGGGAAGTAAAAGTAGGTATGAATTCGGGTTCGGTCACGGGCTCAGGTTGGGGAAGCGGCTCCAGGCCTAATTGGACAGTCAGCACAAGTCGAATGGCAAATAGCCCAGTTTACCTACCATGAAGTTCAACATCGCCCTCATTCTGATGATCATCTAAGATGGCTGTCTGCTTTTGCGTTTCGCCACGAGCCTGACTCTCCATAGACTTTTGAAACTTGGCGAGGACTTTTTGATGCTTGGTGCCGTGTGAAACTTCTCCCTCGCCCGTGTTGTGTGTAGTCGGCGAATCTTTCCGTTCCTGATCATTCTCTCTCGAAGCGGAGATAGCGGCTTCCTGGGCTTCCCGCTTATGCTTCTTGGAATGTTTTGACATCGTAGATTTATGGCTCGATCTTTCAACAGATCCATCAAGCTCCGCAGCCGCCGAATTCGAGAGCTCGTCCGAAGGGTTGACATCATCAGATCTAGTCGTCACTCTAGAGTGACCTCCTACTTCGCGTTTGCGCTTTTTGGACCGTTTTGACTCTTCTGCTGCCTCTCTCTTAGAATTCATCTGCTTCCCCTCCAGGTGCTCGCTGGGTTCAGAGACTTTGCTATATGACTTCTCCTCAGTAGAATGGCCATGGTGTCTGGTAGCTTTTTCGTCATCATGAGTTTCGTGCGTTTGCTTTCGCGAATGCTTCTTAGTTTTCTTCCGTATTTGGTCTGTTTCTCTTATAGAATCGTCTTGATTTAGTTCTGGCGTCTTCGCTGCATTCACAGTCGGATCCAAAGATTTCGGAGGTATCCAGCGTGCATAGAGCGGCGCCATGTAGGCGGCTTGGTTGATGGCGTTCAATTGCAATGCCGACGTTGGGATCGAAATATAATTTGCACATTGAGAATGCGCTAGTTAATTATTCTGACGGCTGTGACCGCCTTTGCAAAGACCAACGAACCCCTAAACAAGCGGCAGGTGACCATCCATACGGCCACGTAAAATGCTACAATATCTCGCATCGCGAGAGAATGATGCTGCGGACTTTGTGAGCCAGAATTTTGATCTATGAGCTGCGAATACAGGGCTAGAGGCACCTTTCTTGGCCTCCAAGAGCTTCGAAAATGCCCTACAATATCGCGTAAGTCTGGATCGTCCGTTCCTCGTTATAATGCTGATTGGCTACAGTATGGTCAGCGATTTTTTCTTTCCGCAGCCAGGTCAGGCTCTTGGTAAACTTTCAATTTCCCTCAATGCATTCTCACCGATAGTCCAGGAGGCGTTGAGAGTCATATTTACCAATTGTCAACCGTACGTTTTCTTCAATTTAGCCTTACTGCGATGCTGATGTTCTTCAAGAAATTGATCGATCGCGGCCATAAAGTTGTGATAATCACCCATGCTTACGCGGGCCGTACAGGTGTACGATATCTAACAAATGGTCTCAAAGTCTATCATGTCCCTTTTTTCGTCATCTATAGGGAGACGACGTTCCCTACCGTCTTCTCTTTCTTTCCCATCTTTCGCAACATCATCATCCGGGAACAAATAGGTATTGTCCATGGTCATGGCAGTCTCAGCAGCCTATGCCACGAAGCAATCTTGCACGCTCGTACCATGGGCCTGCGCACCGTCTTCACAGATCATTCGCTTTTCGGCTTCGCGGACGCAGCAAGTATCCTAACGAACAAGCTACTCAAATTCACATTAAGCGACGTCGATCACGTCATCTGCGTCAGTCATACATGGTATGGCTTCTGGCGACGAGTCTTTGACACATGACTGAATATTTTCTAGCAAAGAAAACACAGTCCTTCGAGCCTCGTTGGATCCTCTCATGGTCTCTGTCATTCCTAATGCTGTGGTGGCCGAGAATTTTAGACCTCTTGATCAGCCTTCCCCTCCTGGAGATTCAGGTACAGTATTGACGAATGGTTCTCGCCCTTCGAAGCCACCTCAAAACCTTGGACCCAATGACATCATCACAATTGTCGTCATCTCACGTCTGTTTTATAATAAGGGTACTGATCTGTTGATTGCTGCTATCCCTCGCATCCTTGCTGAACATCCCAATGTTCGCTTCATTATTGCTGGTTCCGGTCCAAAGGCTATCGATCTTGAGCAAATGTTGGAAAGAAATGTTTTGCAGGACAAGGTTGAGCTTCTCGGATCAGTGCGTCACGAAGAAGTTCGAGACGTCATGGTTCGTGGCCACATTTACCTACATCCCTCACTAACTGAGGCCTTTGGTACTGTGTTAGTCGAAGCGGCAAGTTGTGGTCTCTACGTTGTCACTACGCGAGTCGGAGGGATACCTGAGGTTCTGCCAGCTCATATGACTACCTTTGCAAAACCTGAGGAGGATGATCTTGTTTCGGCTACTGGGAAAGCGATTGCAGCTTTGCGAGAGAAAAAAGTGCGCACAGATCGCTTCCATGAACAAGTCAAACTGATGTATTCCTGGACCGACGTGGCGCAGCGTACCGAGCGCGTCTATGATGGCGTCGTAGGTATGCTCGGTGAAGAAGAGTTTTACGGTTCTTCAAGCGGTGGATGGAGTGCAACGCGCGGCCATGCTGGCGTACAGAGCTTTGCGCTTATTGACAGACTCAAAAGATATTACGGGTGCGGAATCTGGGCTGGGAAGCTGTTTTGCATGTGCGTGATTGTGGATTATTTGCTCTTCGTATTTCTGGAAATCCGGTCCCCAAGGTCAAGCATAGACATCGCGAGGAATTGGCCCAAGAAGAGTGTTCAAAATCAGAATGGAACAAACGGCGACGGCTTGCAGCCTTCTGGAAGAAAGAATGAAAGAGTTAATGGAAAAGCAATATATACACTGGAGTGAGGATGTTTGCTTCAGTTGGGGTCGTGGGTACTCAAGGAGCTCCGCTCTCTCGTCGGCCTCGAAGTTCCTAGACGGGGTTTTCAGGTAGGCGATTATCAACAAATCGTGGAAATTTCTGGCCGCCTAAGTCTGGATAGTCTTGCGACAGAGCTTATGCTACGGATGTCGCAAAGAGACTCGGTCGCGAAAGCTACTCCACTCTTGTGTACCCTCGAGTTGATACGCAGGAGCCCGTCGCCAATCTGCAATTCGTCAAAATGAGCATCGGAGCCATGGAAATGTGAAAATCGTAGGCGCGAGTGGCATGAATACCTTTTTTCTCTGTGAAAGGGACTTGGAGGCGTCACGTCACTGCGTCTGACTGCAGCAATGAGGAAGCCACGAACCTTTCATACAACCCCCTGTCACCGGCTGTTTCTCCTTGAAAACCACCGAGGGCAACTCTACGAATCCGCCATATTCAATTGTACAAGAATCAGGGGGGTTAAAGCCCGAGTGCCACATTTCTCCTCAAAGCAGACTAAATAGATCGAGAAATCGCTTCCGCGATTCCTAGATATAAGCAGCTGCACACCGTAAGATGACATGGACACCTACAGCATGGTGCCTTCTGCTGGAAGCGCTTCAAGCCTTTCACAATATCGGCAGGATTCGCCTCGCACCGAGGAGCCCGGCGACTCCTTCCCCGGGCTTGTCATCACTCCATCGAGAGCGACTCCTTCGTTTGGGAGGAACGAAGCACGCGTACACTATCGAGATAACGGACAGTACGACTATCCCCGTATCCTATCTCATTCAAATCAGATTACTACATTATATACCCGTTCGATCGTCCAAAACAACGTTACGCCATCAGCCAGTAATCGTACATCAACCAATCAAACCATGTCTCCCAGTGAGCAGCAGCAGCAATCAGCATCCAGTTCTTCGAGTACCCTCAAAGAATATTATGACAAGCACCTCAATCTTCGAGGAACTCACAATTCGCCGCGGGAGAAAGTCAGCAAGAAGGCACCTGTTATAGCCGAGTTGCGCACCAATATTAAAGTCAGTTGTGTCAAATTTCGTCCAACGAGCCCGAAACCCGTCGACCAGAGGCTCCCGATATGAATAGCTAATCCAATCTGTACAGCTTTCCGACAGTTCCGCATGTGCTCTGGCTTCTACTCTTTCGCTTCGGCTCAAGAAACTTTACAGCCGTGGAGAAGAGAGCATCGTAGTAACAATAATACCCTCCCCCATCCTTCTACTAGGCGGCTCTACGTGGCCCGCGTGGACCCTCATCATGACTGCCCTCCATTGTGAGCATAATGCAACGATGAACAAGTCTCGGGTCAAACACATAGGCGAAGCCGTGAATAGCTTTCTCAGGGTGGAACCTAGCCGTGGCATCATTCGGTTCCAGTCCATCGATGAGGCGAATCTATCCCAGGGATACACTACCATGCTCACTCAGGTCGAAGATCTCGAAAAGGATCAAGCCTTCAAAGAGAGTAGCAGCACTGGTTCCGCAGCTGGAATTATAAAACGAGCTTTCACTCGTAATCGTGCTGGTCCCGCCTCAAGCACGCCCAAAGACGAGAACGAGCCTCCTCCACAAACACCCACCCGCCCACCAGTAACCTCCAGTGCGCCCTCAGATGATAGTGTCGACCCCTCCTCGCCGCTCAACAAAAACGAGAATACCACCCGCTGGCCTACACCTCCGAAACAACACCTAGGAGATGCCGCTCAAGATGATAATCCGCAAACCAAAGTAAGCTTTGAGGGCGAGGACAGCTCGAAGAGCGGGAACTCGACTCAGCCGATCGTGGAGGGGGCTAAGGGCAAGGAACCGAAGAGGATAAAGAGCCTCTTTGACCTGCTGCGTAATAAGAAATGACGGGACGGGACCCTGGATGAGGGCGACCGGCCGACTTCGCCGTCGAAAGTGGCTCTGGATTGGGAGGGATTGGCAATGGTTTGGGACTGTCTCGTCCAGGATTTCGTGGTGGAGCCGAGACTTTCGTCGGAGATGGAGTTTTGAATGAAGTGTTGATGGGCATGGATGGATTACACGGAAGAGCGTAGCTTTTTCTCGGGGGAAGCACACAGTCGTTATGGATTTCGGAGTTCCTGTACCTTCTTTCTCTGCAGTGTCTGTTTCTTTTAAGATTCATATGGGCCGAAGTTTTGCATAGATACCCGTCCTGTGGCGTTTTCCATTCTCAGCATGCAGCAGGGCAGGCTTGAAAGCCCGAATACTCCTGTTCTCTCATCCGTACTTAGCGACCTGAAATCCATCAACACAATCTTAGCTACCTACTTCTGCATCTCACGAACAAAGTACGATCATTCGCTTCGTCGCCTCATTGCTCTTCGTCTACCATATCTTCATTGCTGTCGGCGCCCTCGATAGCTAGGTTGGATCGTCGAAGGGCCTTCTTCATAAATGCAGGATTATGGACGTAGGAGCAGGCAGCGGGTTCGATGAATCCTTCGTTTCAAGAACAAACAGCAGTATGGATGAGGAAGAAGCATGAAAGTATCGTGATTATTCCCCTAGCTTTTCTTGTTTGCAAGCCTTCTCATCCTAGATCCATTAATCTTCTCTCTGAGATCAGCTACTTCTGGTTGCCGCTTTCCCAGGCGGACTTCAACCTTATCGCATTCCTCCATTATTCCATATCTTTGCCCTCTCACTGAAGCCGCTTGATAGGTTTTCCTTTGTGAACGGAATTGTCCAATCTTTGAGGTTCTTGCTCTACTTACTACTATCCCTCCGATTCTTTTGTTCCACCCGCTCCTTATCAGTAGAAAACGTTTTTCATATATTCATTCGCAGGGACATTCCCAACCCTGTAGAATAAAGTTAGAGATATCGGCCACCTCCAATGTTCTCAGGCCTTGAACTTTTACCACCGGACTGTCCTTCCATCTGCAAATGACATGCAAAAAATATGCAAGAGCCACAACACATAGTGCATCTCCTTCAGGATCCAAAGACTCTGACTACGTGTCAAATTGCGGCCGATTACTTTCTATGTTCCCACCCTTGACCTCAACTCTTCAGTTCTAGCCTCTTCCACAAGCCCACATGCATGATCCCCTCCTCATCCCACTCCCCCATCTCTTCATCGATCTCAAATCCCATGCCTTCATACCACGCCTTCAACTCCTTCTGCGCGTGAACCAACACCAGACCCCTCCACTCCTGCTCTGCCTCCTCTCGTAACTCTGCCCTAGCCCCGTCCTCTCCCGTCCCACCTAGCTCCGCAGTGGAGCTCCCCAGCATCCCGACCCTCATCTTCTCCCTCTCCACCGCCTTCTCCCCCTCGCTCCTTCCCTGCCCTTCCAACCCCATCACCTCATTCGCATGGCCCGCCGCCCACTTCATCACCTCATCCATCAGCATACGCCCGAGCTTCAATCCGCGATATGGCTTCAGCGTGCAGAGACGACCTATCTTGCAGAAAGGCTCTGACGGCACCGGGGCATTGATGTACGGATCTGGCGGATGCGGCGGAGGGACGAGGCGCACAGTGGCGACCGGGGTGCGGCGCGTGACGGAAGGGGAGACAGCGTCGGAGCTGGAGGTGGAGACTGAGGCGTAGGCGATCCAGTGGAAGGAGCGCGGGTCGTCGGAGTCGAACTCCGCGGAGAGGGGCACGGACTGCTCAGTGACGAAGACGGAGGTGCGGACGGTCATAGCGTCGAGGAAGAGCTGAGGGATCGTGCCTGTCGGGGTAGGAGAGCTAGGGGAATCAGGGGAGAGGGCAGGGCGGTTGGGTTGTTCTGAGGGTGGGAGGTCCGCGTTGTAGAGTGAGGAGAGGGACGGGCCCTGAGCGAGGAGGAAGGCGAAGAATGGCGCGGACATTGTTAATGGAGGAGATGTAACAGGGGAGCATTTGGGATAAGACGTGAGAGAAAGTAGCAGGCGCCAGAATGTTCGGATCCGGCGCCTCTGGCGACCAAAAACGCGAAAAGATCCAGTTCGGCAGCTCCCGATCTCCGCTGGCTGCTGGCGGTGCAGTCACCCAGTGTGGCGCTGACGGTGGGGAATCACGGGGTATCCAGATCCAGATACGCACCGCCACCGATGATCGCCGCATTCTTGCCACGGTGAGCACCGTGAGCTTCACCTTGCGACCTAGAACTCCACACTTGTGCACGGTCCATTACTATCATCTCCGTGGGAAGCCGCCCTTCAATAAAGTCTTCTCACTGAAGGATAGCTAAATATGCCTTGGTGGCGATTTTTTCATGCCGTTCGCCATTAGTGTCTACCTGAGTCATTCCTAGCTCTCAGAGCAATTCCCCTACACTACCCTTACAGAATGTAGAACTCACTAGAACCATAAGGATACTGCGGAGCGACAGCAGGGTTTGCTGCAAAGTCTAGTTGACACGACATTGCTGGTTTTGGGGAGGTCCGAGTGAGAGTCTTTGGGTTCGCTGCAGCGCAAGAGAGGTTCAGCAATAATCCAGGATTTCCGACGGGAGGAAAGATTCCGTCAATATCAGCCGGTGTGAACGTCAAAGTACCGAGCGCTGTTTGCACAATGGTCTCAGGCAGGAGATTTGGAAATGCATTAAAGTCTTTGGAAAACGTAAGCTTCTGGCAAATTATTGTCGTTTCTTTTCGTTGGGTCATCCCCAACAGAACTCGCGCTTTTAAGTCCTTGTCACTCTTTGCAAGTCTTCCTCATAGCACATTCAGCGAAGAGTGATAGCAGACAGTTTTCAACATCTGTGCAGCGAACAGTTAGCAAACCAAATAGGGTTTAGGGGTTGGGGACCCTCAATCGAAGGCTCATAGGATACAGCACCGTTCTCAAGAATATCTTTAAAATATCCATGCAAACAGCTGTATCAGATATTAGATTAGAATCGCAAATAAAATGTTGAATTTTTTGCGCAGTATATCTTGGTGGGTAAGCCCTGATACCCAATGGAAACTGTGACAGAATTGGTGATAAAACTGCGAAGTGGTGTCTCAAGAGTACATTGTTGAGACATGCTCAAATTCTGAATATGCTTATTTCTATTCATGAAGGCTTACGGAGTACACATTCCAGGGTTACTAAAACGAGCCGAAAAGAAGAGAGTGAGCGATCATAGCATGACATTTGATTGTTCACTGGCACAATCGAAGAAATACTTGACATAAGAACAATGAGGTTAGCGGAACTTGAAAAAGCACCTAGGAGGATGGAGCTCAGGCGCCATCCTCGATGCGTCTCGGGTATAGGAAACCTCTATCCCTGCAAATGAAGAAGGCCGCCAACGCCAGGAGACACAAGTCTGGCCCGCATGAGATCCATTATCGATGAAGATCCTTAGACTTCTTGCGGTCCAAACGCCTGTTTACTGAACCTAAGACCACTTTAAGTACGCCCTCACCAGTGAGCTCACCACCGCTTTCTCCCTTGTAACAGGTTGTATCTACGACGTCTCGTAAATCCTCATCACCAGAAATTTCCGCCAAGTCGTCGTCAAGCTGTTTGAGATGCTTCGTCGCCTCAGCATCTCTGCCAACCTGGAAGAACTGAATCCCAACTTGCCACGCGGGCGCGTCCAGCTTGTCCAGCTTCTTTGCGGCGCTGATGATGGGGCTTTCGACGTCGTCGGAAGGTTCGCCGTCCGTGATGACGATGATGTTCAAGGGCTTAGTGGTGTTTGGATTGTTCTCATACTTCCGCAAATAATTCCTGAGAATCGTGTTCAACCTTTGGCCAGTCGGTGTGCTGCCACCAGGCCTAACTTGGGAGAAAATTTCGCGGACCGTAGCTGAACTGGTGACATTGTGATAGTACGCATTGTCTGGGTGATTGAGAAAGAAGATGTCGATGCCATCGGCGTCATGAGATGTGCAGATTGGGGTAATTGTCTCCAATGCGCGAGAGGTTTCGTTCCATCGTGAGCCGGCCATGCTTCCTGAGTCGTCTACAACGAGAGTAGTATCAAAAGACGTCAGGAAACTATAAGGGTCATCATCACCAGCTGGGGCGGGAGCTGCTGGTGAAGAGGTCGTGGCAGCAGCATAGGATGGTGGAGCTTCTGTCGTCGAAGGCGTAACAAAGGCGCTGTGGCGATCTGAAGAGGATGTTAGTTCAAGGGATTTGGAACTGCTGCAAAGGCGAGACTTACCCGGACGACGAGTAGGTGGAGCACTCGGGCGCTCTGGATGAGTATTCATCTCCTGCGATCTTTGAAATCCTTCTGATCTGAAGCTGTTGACTGAGGATGTCGATGGACCTTCCTTGCGGCTGAATTTACCCTTCAAGCTTCCAAGTATACCCTTTCTTCGCTCCATCGTACTTGAACGACGAGCGACATGGAAAGGTGTATGGGAATGGAAGCTGGAAGACGGGGAGAGAATGGTGACCGACATGTTTGGTTGTGATTGCCTAAGGTAGCAAACAGTGATATTGAAAGAACAATGGTTGTTGTGGGGCTATCTGTAGCGTGATCTATCAAAGCAAGGAAACTTCAGAGCGAGCTTGGAGCATATTTGTATTCACTGTCAGCATTGTTTTGACACCGTACACAGTAGTCATTTAAAACTGCGGTTCATCAAATTCTGCCTTGATTAACGGCTCGACTGACACGGTGTGCGGGTTTTGCGATGCATACGGCAATTCATTGTTCCACTTTGCCAGACTAACCGGTCTCAAAGGAAGGAGCGTTTGATCCATAGACTCAGATAAAGTCACATTTAGCGAGGCGGTGCTGTCTAGGCTGTGGTTAAGCATAATTGCTAGACACGGTGTCTCCAAAGAATTGAGTGCGCAGCACCGCCCGCCCGCTCAGCCTCCTTTCATGCCGCCCCACGCCCCCGCTACACCAGCCAACAGAACCCTATCGCACCCAGCGTCTATGGCGCCATCAATAAGCCGGAATTTTGACCGCGGCGTCTGTCAGGCGGCTATTGAGAAAGCCTTGGCATGTGGATCAAACACTGCCCGGGGCGGCTTGCTCTCGGGGTAAGACAGGCCAGATGGAGCTTCATGCTCCGGCGGAATCTAAGAAAGTGAGAAACTAATTATCTAAGACGAGGCACACTCGCTGAACAAGCCCGGACTATCTAACAAGTTTCATCCCTGAAGACATATGGTCACGATGCAGGTCTTCAGCGAAGTCATAGCGAGCAGTCCAGTCTCGCGATACAGCCGTGAACATGTCAGACATTACCGTATGTTTAGCCACACAGGGCCCTTTACGTCCTGACACTCTCAGGCTTTCATGTTCTGTCCTGCGCCATACTGGTAATCTCTTGGTTTTACTCCAGGCATAATCGTCTCTACGATGTTCCCAGCAATTCGCGCATATTGCAAGGTCAGTCAGAGCTTGTTCGATCCAGTCGAGAATCGGTGTGAGTCGTGCTCGAAGTCCACAATGGCTGTGGTGCGAGTTTATCTGATACGAAGGACATTGCCGGAGCGTGCTCACGAGCTGATGAATATCTCCCGTATAGATTTGCGGAGCCGTATCCACATCGTAGATGGTACTTTGCACGCGCATAAGGTTGATACGAGAGAAGAAACGCATCATCTCGCCCAGCTGAAAAGCGTCGCATTGGGGTGAAGAATCGTAGCCAAGTTTGCATTGAAGCTCCCGTGAAGTATAAAGCTTTACAAAATGAGTCTGAAGAGAACTCAAGGTATCGAGGGTACATTCTCGACGATACTGGAGTTCTTCTGCGTTTGAAGTGAGAAAATGAACCGTGACTCAGTGCTCTAGTCCTACCTTCAAGACCTCTCGGTAGATTCCACCAACATGCCGAGTTTATGAAATCGCTGTCCATTTTCCAGCTCTCAGAGCCTCGAGTTATGATACGGTGACTGGGAGGCGCGACCCAGGCCTCATGATTCAAAAGAATCCCCACGTACAACTTTTGTCGTAGCCTCTCTTCGGAAAGTTTCTGCTCTGGTGTATCCTTTCCTCGGAGTAGCTTGCGCTTTCTTACATACTCGGAGAAGTAGGGAAGTGCATCAAAGCGATCAGCAACGACCACGAGATTTGCCATGTTCGGTATCGAGACCTTGCTCTCTATGCCTGCCCCATGTAGCGCACGAAGAAAGTCTGCCATCAATGGCTGTACGCTCTTGGAGATCGCAACTCTGCCAACATCCTCAATATTTACAGACGGCAATTCCGATATAGGAGCCTCTATCATGTTTTTGTACTGTTTTCGTAGACGTTCCAGTCCTTCTGAAATTCTCTGCGCTTCTACGAATTGCCCCGAAAGCAGTCGATCGAAGAACCGAGAGGTCCGCCGTAGGCATGTTGTGTCGACCCGATATGAGAATGTCTGTGTATTCCTATTGGCCAGGTCATGACAGATATTGAGTCGGATATCGCCTGAGTCTACAATGACTGTAGTAAACTCTTTACCGTCTCTTGCCTCCGACGTTGTAGTGCCCTCCATGGCCAGACCGAGATTTCTTGCCACCTTAATACGGACTCGCCGCAGGGCTATGCTTTAAATTTATCGCACAAGGCGATCATGCGCCAATATGATTTCGCTCACGGATAGGGCCAAGCCATGATGGAGAGAAGAAGACGGCGGAGAGAGTGATGTCCCGTTGTGGAAGTGCGCTTGTAAAATTTAGTTGCCTACTGGTTATGATGATGCTTGCCACCCTTGCCCAGGTAAAATACTGCCATATATGACCGCTTTGGAGACAGCCAATCACAAAAGACGCTTATTCATTATGTGCAAAAAGATGCTTTATTACGGAGTACCTACATATATGACTCCGTCTCTCTTATCTTATCCCTCTCATTGTGTAGTAACTGGCTATCGAATCATACGAGACCTCCTCATCAATGAGCGACATGCGTTCCAGATAACGGCACGATTTTAAGAAGACAGATGACAGTGTCGGCGCTCGAGTCTGATCTCGCTCGGTACCGCAGTCATCCCTGCACCAACTACAAAAGAGTGACGGGACAGAGCCGTTTGATTCTCCTCGAGACGACTGCGAGCTCAAGCTTTGTTTCTCATAGCAATCACCTTCGTACCGCATGCCCTTAGACGTCGACTTCTTGAACGTTGGTCGATGGTCGGACTTCGTTCACTGATTTCCCGAACCCTTCACGGGCACCAGCTTTGTCGGTGCTACTACTCGATTCACTGTCAGCACCTTCAGCGACTGCATTCTTCTTCGATGCCATTAGTGGCCAGTGCCCCTTTCTTTCGTGGAATCGCATCGCAACGAAGGCGAAAATGACCACAATCCAGTACAGGTTGTACGACAGAACCGATCCGTACGTGGCGGAGTTTTGCCAGCCAAGAATGGCATTAAAAATGCCCCAGCCACCACCACCGTTCATCTCCGGATTGCAGCACTGCAAGATTGGTCAGTCTGGGCAGCATTCTTTGTGGACTGTCTTGCGTACGTTAACATGCCACACGCTTTGTCGGATGTCATAAGAACCGGGACCAGATCCGACTTCTGAAGCATCCCCACCTACGACCTTGTTCCATGCGTTGGTTTCAAAATACCACACACCTCTTGAGAGAAGACCTGCGGCGACCAGGTAGAGGAAACATGTGGAGACGATCAAGAAGATTTGCAGTGGCGCCACGGCTTGTCCCCTAGTGCTTTCATCAGAATGCGAAGATCAAAATTATGGGTGGTACTGACTTGTAGATCAAATATCCAACGATACAGCCAGCTGCAAGTCCAGTGACAACAGCCAGAGGAAATGCCGTTGCAGGCATACCAAGGCCGACACCACCGATGAAGACGACCGCTTCCAGTCCTTCTCTCAACGTGGTGACGAAGGGTAAGAGGAACATGGCATACTTTTCCGCCCATTGCTTCAACCTACCAGTTGCGCTCCCGTGATGGGTATTTCTTGCTTCAAGGGCCTTCGCTAGTCGTACCCGCCATTTGTCCTGAAGTTTCGAAACCCGCAACAAAGCTGCACCCATGACCGAGATGATCACCGCTGCAAGAAGGGCAAAGACACCTTCCCAAATGTCCTCAGTGTTCGCGAAGTGATCCGCACCAAGACCGTAGAAGACACCAATGAAGGCTCCGCCAATGATGAGGCAGATCAAAAGTCCAAGTCCTATGCCACACCAAACCTACGGGGAGGTTTAGCTACGATTGCTGCAAATTTGGAAGAGTATGTACCTGTCTGACAAGCCTTTTGTACGTCTGAGCATCTTGATCCGGCCCAATCGTCTGCTTCAGGAAAGCGAGCAATACCGAGACGACGATACTAGTCTCAAGACATTCTCGGAAACAGATGAAGAAGACTGAAAATCAGCTGCTTGACACTTTCTGCAAAAAAAAGGTACGATCATACCTGGAACCGCAAAAACGTTTACCATGATGACTGGATTCCTCAGAGGAGGGCCGTATTGAGATTTGGTGTAATCAGGCTGGCCTCAGTGGAATCGAGAAGATCTGATAACTTGGAGGGAGATTGATAACCTTATTGCAACTTCGTCGGGGCACTAAACCAATGCGGTGAGTGGCCGACTACTCAGCAAAACCTTGGGACCAATGAAAATTCGAAGACTCGTCGTTGCGGTCTCGGCGGACCGATGTCGGGAGCAAGGTCAAGGTTAATAATAATTCCGTTTGGTAAAGTACTAGGTAGAATTTTTCGAGATGGGACGCAGAAGGTAGGCGGATCTTTCGTTTGTCACGGATTTCCTTGTGCCTTGTGCCTTGATCACCTCATTCAATTTTTTTTTCGCGGCTATTTCAAGCGGATTGCCCTTTTGTCGCTAACCGCGGTCGATTGCCGTGCCATTTCATATCATACGATTTTCTTCTTCCCCACGGTTTTGCGTGTTTTGTCGGTAGCTCTGTCCACTCACGGCACTAGTGCCGCCCGTGGAGCTGCACCTGACCTTATCAGATCCTAGATTACCTCCATCAATTGATCAATCATCCACACCATCTACTCCCTCGTCGCAGCTCGGCTTACCAGGTCATACTTGTGAATCCTACGAATGAGGCAAAGCTGTCAATCGACGTCCGCGGACCTTTCTAGCCCAACCCTCTTCGCTTATTTTGCCCCGCCTTAATCAAGCATCGATTCTCGACTGCGACCAAAAGCCCCCATTTTTCAACCCTGACCAAGGATTGCAATCTTGGCATTGGTCTACCCCGGTCCATCACCCCACGCTGGTAGCGAAAAGCAAGTACATGAGACTGTTCGGCTAATCTGATCGTCCTGCCACAGCTGAAAGATCAATCTTATCAATCGTATCAAGCTCCAGTCCATCCCTTCCATCTGAGTCTGAGGTCCGATAAACGTGAAGCCCAATTTGATCGGTCTCAGCAGCACGTCTGGCAGCCTTCGACTTGAATCAATTCAAACGAAATAGCTATGGCGCTCTCGTTATCCAACTTCCTCTATGCAGGCGTGCTTCTGCTCCCCTTTGGATTGATAGCACAGGCAGCAACTGTCAATTATGATTGGAACATAACCTGGGTAACTGCTAATCCCGATGGCGTCTTTGCTCGACCTACAATTGGCATTAACGGACAATGGCCTCTCCCATTGCTGAATATTACCAAAGGTGATCAGGTTGTTGTCAATGTCAATAATCAACTCGGAAACCAGAGCACAAGCATACATTTTCATGGTATCTTCCAAAACGGGACCACTGAAATGGACGGTCCTGTTGGCGTCAGTCAATGCTCGATTCCTCCAGGATCATCTTTTACCTACAATTTTACCGTATGCTTGTCAAAGTTTCTGAGCCAGATGCGGCTTACTGATAATACCGCAGATTAATCAGCCAGGCACGTACTGGTATCACTCGCACAACGCCGGCCAGTACCCTGATGGACTTCGAGGTCCACTGGTTGTGCAGGATCCCGACAATCCTTACAATGGACAGTATGACGAAGAGGTTGTTGTCACCATGTCTGATTGGTACCACGATCAGATGCCAGGTCTCATTGCGTCGTTCATCAGCGTCACCAATCCTACTGGAGCCGAGCCTGTACCCGATGGAGCGCTGTTCAACGACACTCAGAACCTTACTGTGGCTGTTCAACCTGGCAAGACCTACCTCTTTCACTTCATCAACGTTGCTGCCTTTGCTGCTCAGTATCTATGGTTCGAAGACCATATAATGAGAATTGTTGAAGTCGATGGGGTGTACACAGAACCGGCCGACGCACAGATGGTCTATATCGCTGCAGCGCAACGAATGAGTATGCTGATCACGATGAAGAACGATACTGGCTCGAACTTCGCTTTTGTTGGTAGCATGGACCAGGTCAGTAAAGCCTTCAGCACTCAGTGACGTAGGCTCATATCCAGCTAATCTCCGTTTAGGATTTGTTCGACACTGTTCCCCCAACGCTGAATCCCAATGTAACCGGCTGGCTCGTATACAATGAGCAAGCCGAGAATCCCACGCCAGCTTTGCTTGATGATTTTACGCCTTTTGATGACTTCACGCTTGTACCGCAAGACGGGCTACCGCTGTACGATAATGTCGATTACTCGATTACTTTGCACTTGGAAATGAATAATCTTGGCGATGGCGCCAATTAGTGGGTTTCCCCAAGCCTTAGATCTCCCTGGCGTTGCTAACGATTCATATTAGCGCTTTCATGAATGATATTACCTACGTCTCTCCAAAAGTTCCGACCCTCTATTCCGCTCTTAGCACTTCTGAACTCGCAACGAACCCGACCGTATATGGTTCAAATACCAACTCATTCGTCCTAAACCATCTTGACGTAATTGAGATCGTCTTGAACAATGATGATCCGGGCAAGCATCCGTTCCATCTCCACGGGCACAATTTCCAAGCTGTCTGGCGGTCGGATGATGATGCTGGCTTTTATGACCCTACAGCGTCCAATGTCACATTCCCTGCCAAACCGATGAGGCGAGACACGTTTGTCGTCCACCCGAATGGCAATATCGTGATCCGATTCCGAGCCGACAATCCAGGTGTCTGGCTATATCACTGTCACATCGAATGGCATGTAGACTCTGGGTTGATGGCCACCATGGTAGAAGCACCGCTGGTGCTACAAGAGACACTAAAGATTCCAGATAACCATTATCAGGTCTGCAGAGACCAAAACGCTTTGACGCAAGGCAACGCAGCTGGCAACACCGTCGATTTGCTCGATCTGAAGGGCCAGAATCTTCCGCCTGCTCCACTTCCAGATGGTTTCACGGCACGTGGCATCGTGGCACTGACCTTTAGTGTTATTAGTGCTTTGCTAGGCATTGCGGCTATCGCTTGGTATGTGTTCGACTGACTGTGGCTTGCCTTCCCCCCCACACAATACATATTCGCCTATTGACAATCCCTGCTAACGCCTGATTGTCTATAGGTATGGTGCGGCTCCTCTTGGGTCTTCGGAGATGGCGGCCGTGCAAAGACGTGTCGCGGAAGCTGAGAGCAGTGAGAAAGAATGATCAGTTCCTATTTGCGCAAGATGTTTCTGGTAATTATAATTGACCTAAGTGTGATTAAATACAGAGAAAATCACGTGAGATTGTGATTCACTCCTCCATCACCTTTCAATGTTTGCCTTTGCATATTAATCTGGTGAATTATTTTAATGTGTGTTAAAGTCTAGTCTCCAAATAAATGACAGACAGCGCCCTCGATCTTTGGAATTTTGCTCTTCCTCCCTAATATTCACACGATAGCAGCTCCGAACAAAGATACCACTGCACCACTACAGTCTATCATACACCCTCCAACATCCAGACCAATCAATTTCCTCGTAAGCACCTTACAAGGCTCGCTCTGAAATTTTTCACAATAGCTTCGTGGGGTTAGCTCCAAAGCCATAACACAGGCGCAAGTCAAATATGCCGTTTCCCTTCGAATCCAAGGCTTTGGCCTTTTTTGCCTTCCTTATACTGGCCAGTCCTACATGGCCTGGCTCCGGTGCGTTAATCCACGATCCTACTCTTGAGTACACATGCCACAATTCTCCTGACCACATGGTCAAGCGTGCGCAATCTAAATGATCAATGCCTTGGGATGATGATATCTTTTCTATGGTCATCAATATCCAAGCTAGTAGCTCCATGAGCGTACTCCTGAACGTACATGCCTTCGAGCTCAAAATCTTTCAGGACCTACGGCACTTTGTCCGCAAGACAATTATGTCCACCTTGGTCCCATAGCTTCCGACCTGACCATTGGGGCGTATCATAATGAGGTAAGCTCCGATCCTTCAAAACTCTTGGGAAATCCTTCAACTCGCTTAACGCTCATTCCAGTCAAATCTCATATTCTCCGTCGATATCGCGCTCCGGACCATAAGGACGACCGGCTCTGCGACATCAGGGATCTTCTTGGCAACCAACGGAGAGCCTACAGATACGGGACCCCATCATCAAAGTAGTCAGCCTGATGCTGGGCGAGGACAGGCCAACGGAATCCACCATCCAGTGGGAGAAACCCGGGCTCAGAGCCAAGGGCAGGCTGCTCCTGACCCAGCTCGTGGTGAAGACGCCGCGCAGCCTATCACAAACGGTCCGGTGAGGAATGGTGGAGACGGTAATCCGCCGAATGGGAATAGGGGCCCTCCACAGGATCAAAACGAAGGGCGCTGGAACTGCTGCCAGTGTTCCCACAATAATCCGGACAACACGGCTCAATGCGAACATTGCGGCCATAACACGACGAACTGTAACGACTGCTTCGCTTTTTGAGAAAGTCCAGGGCTCGCCGTGGGATAGGAGTTCTTTACTTCTTCACATAGCGTAAGACAGTTCATCAATGAGGCTAGCTCTGTACACATATGACTCTCTCTTAACCTGCTTCAATACTCTTAAATCTTGATAGTGATACGGGACGTTATGTTGGTCTTGATCGTCTCTGCTGATATCGATCCGCTCACATGTTTGCTTGGAGCCAACCTCGTGATCGTCCGAAAAGGTGAGGCGAGGTTTGTGTCTCCGACCGCCAGGAGTAATGGCTAAGACAGGCCGGTGACGCAATTTCACGTGACTCTCTGCGATGGATGTGCTTGCTACCCGTGCTACCTTATGACGACGAGCCCCACTGTACTAATCGGCCCGTACCGCCAGCTACGGGGTATTCCTGTTCTCGACCAGTGTGAACCATCGATTATGCTTGTAACCGCTACGCTATGCTGTCCAACGTACGTTCTCCAACCACGTTGCGCGTCTGATCGCAACCCCTTTCCACTCACCTCAATCATCGTCATCCCCACTTTTTCGGGCGTTAGGCAACGACCTACGTGTCGATCGAGATAGTCTTGAGCAGGAATATGAAGCATTGAAGCCCCTCCACTGGACGCCAATGCCTTCTCGTAAGAAAGCTTTGGCAGACCCCAAGCCAGGGCGCCAAGTGCCAGAAAGATCACCCGCGCGTCGCTCTCAACCTGGACCGAGGGCAGCAAAAGCAGCAGCTTTGCGAAAATTGCAAACTGAAGCATCTACAAGACACATTTCTAAAGCGTCCAAAACTAAGAAGCTCGCAGAAGGAGCGCCTTCCACATCGCGAAGAGATCAAAAAAATAGAGAGGGAGAGGCTGACAGCGATGTATGCCATTCAGCTGTTTTTGTGGAGACAGCGCTTGAAATAATGCGCTAATTTTCTCTTATCTGCAGTTTGCACGGGGTTCTAAACAAACACGAGCTTCCTTGGCTGAGCAACAAAATGCATTGACCGAGAAGACCTTTCGCGAGCCCCAAGAATTGTCCGAGACCAGTGAATCAATTCGACCTACGACTGAGATAGCTGTGGCTAATCCCGAAAGTGACATAACAGTCAATGCAGGTTCATCAGCTTCAGCAGAGACTCTGTTGTGGATCCTTGAGTCCAGAACGAGTGAACAAAATTGGTACCGCCGCAAAGGTTATCTGCCATCCATAGACGATACGACCTTAGAGATTGTTAAGATCGTTCTTGGCACAATTCCTGCACTAAAGATGGCAAGATTGAGGGCCGAAGACAAGAACTTTGCGCCAAGGCTTGATACGGAGAGAAATGTTTGTTTAGATCCAATTCCTGGGGACTCTTACCTGCCCGAATTTGAAGAACTTTCCCCGAAAATACCCGAGAACCGCGTCGCAGCTGAAGTGTATTCTCGTCTTTGGGCGGCAGACCTCGAGAATTGCAAAGGAGAAAATGAGGCCATTTTTCAGCGGACAATTATGATATCTCTGCTGGATCGATACAGACTAATTTTTGGAGACATCGAAGGCTCTGATCCAAAGGGACAGAATGATATCAGCAAGAGACTTGCTTTCAACGTGGAAGCAGAATGGACCTGTGATCCAATGCCGACAAGAGCCTTAGTTGATAAGGTAGAGAAGCTCCCATTCCTTGCTGCGCCTAAACCAGATCTGTGTGTCTCATTCCGAAAAGAGGACCTCATTCCCAGGGCTCTCTGGAGGCTCATGCCACCCGCATTGAGGAAACTTGTTTGTTATGAGGGTGTGGGTCCACCATATAATAAACGCGCTTTTGGATTCTTTGTGGTAGAAAGCAAGAAATCGCGTTATTCACCGGAAGATGACGTAGCTAAAAGCCAGGCTTTAAATGATGCTAGCCAGTCACTCCACAATATGTTTGAATTTTTTCGAGAAGCTGGCCAAAAGAAGATCTTCTTTGAAAGAGTCAGATTCTTTTCCGCAACTACATCAGAAAAAGGTCTTATGATTCGCATTCACCGAGCTGAGCCGCTGAAAAGAGATTCTGCAAGCTTTGAAGATGTCGGGCCCATTCCTACAAAGCCCCCTTACAACCTCGAGTTTCAATTTGAAGAATACAAATTCTTTCCACAACGCGAATTTACACGTGAGAATGTGGTGGATATGTTCGCAAAAATCATGATCGGATATGGAGAGGGCGTGCTGCATAAACTTCTCAAGAACGCAGCAATCGAGATTGATCGCAAGTTTAAAACCTTACGTGAAAAGGGCATTCTTCCATTGCAGGCAATCAATGATTATCGTCACGGCCAAAAAGAGTTGCCAAGTCGAGATACAAAAACCCCGCGGCAAAGCGAGCAACTAGGCCAAGGCGGACGCGGGACATCCACACGGAGCAACGACATTGCACGTCAAGCAGCAGAAGGACGGGTCAGCGAAGCCAATCAAGCAGGTTTAACCCGTAGCAGCTCTGGGTCCATCCTAGAGGGCAACAGTGTTCCTGAGGATGAACCCCCTAGCACTGGTTTGAGTCAACGCGTTGAAAATTTGGAAACCGGTCCCCCAGCTAAAAAGCCCAGGACAAGCGGTGGAGGTGGGAGGGGCAAGAACACTGGAAGATGAACGTAGCAGAACCCCCAAAACTGCTGAAGAGTCTTATCGCGGCAGCCGTTCGATGAACCCTTCCCTTTCCATCTTCCATTTGGAGGACTTTAGGTGCTGTACTTCAAGGCCGCCGGTGCTTGAGTTGAACAGGTAGTCTCTGAGGCTAACGACTTGATTTCTACTATATTCTAGCCCTTGATAAGCACTGCTCATACACACAACGAAAGAGATGGTTGTTGACCAGGGTTTGGGCTGTAGATGGGTAATGCGTGTTTCACTATTACCTTGCTACCGATCAGTGAAAAGCAAGTATTACAGCACTTGGGGATTAGCAAATTGGGGCCCTTCTAATCTGATTGGGATAAAGGATCCTCAATCCAGGCACCATTGTGGTTGGGACACGCTAGCTTATGTTGCGCTTATCCTGACTCACGGCAGCTCACGGCGTACCTGTCAGATATTGTGACGTAGCCAATTAGGACTACAAGGTTCGTTCCTTTTGGTTCAACAGTACCCAAACTTACTCAGTGTGGCTCCATGTGGCTCAGTGTGACTCAGTGACGGCTCAGGCTGCTGACTCAGCGCTGAAGCTATACCCTGGTGCAACTCACGCCCAATTGCAGAAAATGTCCTTGAATTTACTCCGCTAGGTATGTTCCGCAAGTGACACAAGTCTTACCGCTGATGAGAGTCTTCAACCCCTGAATCTCAAAGATTTTACATTGACTCCAGTCGCGTGATATGCGTGGTGCGGCTAGGTACCTGCCGTGCCTACCCAGGTATATACTTGAGAACTTGAATTTGGTGTCCGTGACATTCTGACGCCCATCTGTGCGCTTCGTAGTAAACACGGCCGATGTCTTCTTCACGCCACCTACATCCGGCATGGGACGATTGCGTGTAGGGACGGATTCCCATTTTAATTCATGCAAGATATCACATGTCGCGTTCACCTTCGCTTAGCACCACGACCAGTTTTCAGACACGTCGTAAAAATTCACAAGAATTTGGCCGGCAAACCATCCACTTTGAACATCATGAGCGTACTATATCGTCGATTTTACTTGGCTTTGGGAGTGGAAAGCCTCGAGCTACTGAAGCTTAAATCGGTCACTTGGGATATCGCTACGTAACGTTGTGCTGCCGTCAAAAGAGGAAGAAGATTTCATTGCTCCTTCGGAAACTATCCAGTGATGTTTCTCGATCTTACGGATTTCTCTCTTAATTCAGCTAGGACGCGTCATTGGCGAAACAGCTTATAGAGCCCCAAGTACCCAGATCCGCATACGCAGCTTTAGGTGTAGTGCAACCACTATATTCATTAGAATCAACCCCATTAGAGTCTCCCGAGCAGTCAGTCCCTGAGTAGACGGTACAGAAGCCGCCTTGAATGGTGAACGAGCCTGGCTGCTTGAACGCCACATTAGTGCACGAGTCTGGACCCACACTACCGCCTTGCTCGAACCACGAACAGGAGTTGTTAGTTTGGGAATAGGTCGGCAGATCGTTATTAATCGTAATGCATCCCTCGTTGGGGCTCTGCGCTGCAAAGCCCGACAAAGTATACTACAAGAGAGAGAAGAGTGAGCTGGCTGCATGATGGCGCAATAAGTTTGAACTTACGTAGGTAAAACCGCTATCAGAGTTGCACTTTTCGCCACTATACTATAGGGATTATTAGATTACCCGGTATCGGAAGATTACAGAGAAACTGGACTGTTTAGCTTACCCCAGTAAGAGTCCAAGATGCAGGTGGAGCTGGCGCTGATGAAGTGGTGGGAGAAGGGGACTCGGTAGATGTACTTGGTGTAGAAGTGGGCGTGCTAGACGTAGAGGTGGACGCACTGGACGTAGGGCTCGCCGTGCCGGACGTAGAGCTGCGCGTGCTCGAGGGAGACATGGATGTACTGGATGTTGGAGTCGAAGAGAAACTTCCAATTTGCGAAAGGGTGAAACCTGTCGGGACTGAGGAGTCTGTTGGGTAGAAAGCCAGTGGGTATGTTGTTCCACTAACAACGGTGACGGCAGCTGCACGTGCGCTGTCATACGCGGAACTGACACTCGCTGATGCGCTCGAAGGGCAGGCAGACACACTTGTTGTTGTAGCCGTGGTCGTTATATCGCATCCTGTTGTCGTAATTGTGGACGTCTCACAGCTTACCGAACTACTCAGCGTGACCGAGCTACAAGTAACATATAAATCGTATCCAGTGGTAGTGCTGGTGCAGGAGCTTGAAGAAGAAGTCGAAGAGGTCGAAGAGGTCGAAGTCGTAGAATCGGTGGGCGAGTTAGTAGGTTCAGATGTTGGATAGGTAGGATCTCCGTCTGCATCCAATGTAATAGATGGCATGTTTGACGAGAATCCTAGTGACGACTCGACATTAGACGGGGGAGGAGGCAGAATGCCAGGGCCCTTGATGCTAGGAAGAATGATGCCAAAGCCTCCACCACCACCACCACCTCCTCCGATAGGAGGACAGAACCAGCAATGTGCAACGGGAATTATGGGCCAGCCATGTGAATCGTGAGTTGCTGAGGACACTCCAGAAGTAGTAGAAGTTGTCACCGTACCCCAGTCTACGGTAATTAGTGGAGGTGGTGTGTTGCTAGAGGATGAGATAGTCGAGATTCCAGTACTTCCACTCGTCGTCCAGGTCGTTATAATCGGGGTTGTCGGAGGCGTTCTGCTCAGGGTCCCAGAAGTGCTACTAGAGGACGAGAGCGTCGAAGTCTGGGTGCTTCCATTCGTCGTCACGATCGTCGTTGTAGGTGATTTTGTAGAGGTTGTGCTTAGAGTACCAGAAGTGCTACTTGAGGGCGAGAGCGTTGAAGTGTGAGTACTTCCATTTGTCGTCGCGATTGACGTTGTTGGTGTTTTCGGAGAGACTATGGGCGGCGTGCCGGACGTGTTGTTCGATCGGGTACTTCCAGAAAATGAGACGCTGGAAGGATTTCCAGAAGTGGTTATATGCTGAGATCGGGTTGTAGATTCAGAGCCAGAGCTTCGCAATGACGAGCTCCCAGAGGCACTTGCTGGGGCAGAGGAGCTTTGGTTCAAGAAAGCTCCGGTCGAGGATGAAAGGCTACTGGTGAACACCGTGCTCGAGGAACTTAGATGGAAAGAGTGAGCAGTGGTATCTGAGGTTGAGACACTGCTGTTGCTGGAATTGGTTCCATGTGAGAAGAAGCCCTGGCCTGCAGCAGCTGCATTAATGTAGCAGAGAAGGACTATAACCCTTGACAAGGGCGCGCTGATAATCATGACGAGAGATCTTCGAATAGGAGAAGTAGAGAGTGGTGAAAGATACAAAGATCGATCAGTACGCGAAGGCGGCGGTCAATTGGTACAGTGATTTCGATGGTTGAAAGGAAATTATAAATGATTAGAGAATACTCGGATATTTTTGACACGGTTTCCTCGGGAATTATTATTTTCTTGTTTGAATATGAAGACCAGGAATTGTGTCCTTTAGGGGGGGTATCGTTGCTTTTTTTTTAGGGGGGAGACCATATAAAATTTGCAGTCCAAAATTTTGATTTCCACAATTGAATACGGTATAGAGTATGCAGAGCGAGATGCCTACATGTTTGCATCATACCGGGCCACGTCCAACCAGCATTTCTTATTATGTGCGCCCAGAGAGGAAATCCAACAGTTAATTTCGGCCCTGTTCCGTTTGCATATAGCTGCCTGCAGATTGAGATCAGCTGATAGGCTACAGGCTAAAGGAACATGCAGGTTAAGCGAACCTTCCTGTACCTACCCGCTTTTCACCTGTTGGCACTGGGAAACAGCCCAGCGAGATAATAGATTGCAGTCTGAGATTTCAGCCATTCTGTAGATCCATGTTTTATCACAGATACAGCTTCTAATTTCATGATTTGATCCACGCTCTCCATCGCACGTACCGCATATCAGGACACGGTACATGCAAAGACATTAAAGATTTAAATGGCTTCTCCAACATCTCTTCACATTCGAAGCATTTATCTAGTCCATGCTTCACGTTCACACTCTCATACCTTTTCCTTCAGGCCCATTTCTTCGTTAGTGCAATATTATGGTTTCGAATGCAAGAATCTGGACCGCTCTAGTACTATTAATCCCTATCGCGGCTTCTTCCCTGATCAAGCGCGGACCTAGCGTCATCATTGGTTACAGAAGTGTCAACCCAGTATGTGTCTTTCTCTTCCTCGAAGGGGAACTCCTCAGTGAATAGTATTTTGCTGACAATTATTTGGTAGGACGCGGTTCAATCATACCAAAAGGCCGGCAATACTCTGACGTACAAGAAGGGTTCCAGCTCTGACCAACTGGGACCTGGTGTCTACATAAGCCCCGTCCTTGGAGATTGGGTTATGGGAAGCTGGGAGTGTGCTATCCTCGCCGACTCTGATGCCTGGAATAAGATTAATAAGGCATGGGTGCCTGAGATTGCGGATGACGGCTGTACGCCGCTATGGTGGAGCAACGGAGGTAGGGTAATTCTGCAAGCTCTCTGAAACTTACTTGCCCTGCATTTAGCCCGTGCTAACATGATGCCTTCAAAGCGCCTAATAGAAACGCATACCTAAAGCAAACAGGCGGCTCAGGGTTCACAACAGATAACACCGTACTGCTAAGCAAGATTGATATTACCGGCCAGCAGAAACTGCAGTTAATGATTCCAGCAGCTCTAATAGGTGGTAGCGGTGGTTTGAAACTCCAGGTTCAGTGCGTCGAGAAGACAAACCAGGAAGGCCTTAACCAGATTGGTGTATACGGTAATGCCGACTGGTATAGTTGGTCGGATGTCAAAGGCACCCCACAGCGTTTCTAACTGAAAATCTTCATGCAGAGGAAAGTGAGAGTCCAGAGAAAGGATAGCTGGGCTATTCCGGAGGTCATCGACGCAAGAGTCGCTCAAAGGCATTGTAGTCATGCAATTCGTCATCTGTTACTAGTAAGATTTGTCCCAGATACTCCCGTCGACCGCCCTAAGACCTTGGAGGTGACAGCTACTTCAATTCAAGCCCAGTGTAGTCAATATCAGCCCGTTTAGATATAGCATATATGGATCACAAAGATTGCGGAAGCCGCTTTCGCATGGAAGACATCTGTCCATCGTGTTTCTTCCGGTTGAATTCGAAGTGCTCTTTACCTCTTCAGTAGCATATAGAGAGCGCTGCTTTTGGCGCAACGAGCCAAGCTTGTATAGATTGAAGAGTCTCATTCTTGAGAGCATCAGATGATTGGTCGATGATGCTGATTACAGCCATTTCGGAGATGTTAAGATATCCATCAGAGACATGATCGCCGTAAGGGACATTGTGAAAAGAAAAGACGATCAATTTCAGAAGCCATGGTAGTTTGAACAATAGAGAACGTAGGATTATAGGGAACGCAAATGGTAGAGTGGGGAAGAGCAGAGGTTGAAATGGTGAGAGCTGTCACGTGTCGTGGCGAACAGTGCAGTTGCCTTGGATACTCTATCATAACAGAGGAAAAGGGGCATTTGATCCGAGATATTACTACCAGGTAATTAGCCGCCCTCTGCCAAGGCCTAAAATGGATTACGCTCAGACGATCTCATTTGAACTACATCTGAAATTTGTTTGTTTCTCATTGGCAGTTTTATTTATTTATTTATTTATTTTTGTTCTTTTTCCTCTCCTTTCAGCTGTGAATATGGGAGGTCTGGCCTGTTCGAGCAGGGACCACCTCGACCTAAGCAGCCACACCTATTTCTAGGTCGCCACTTCCGCATCATGGCAACAATATCTGTCATCGCATCGTCGAATATGGATGAAGAAACTTGCTTTTTGCTCTGCAAAGAGAAGGAGTGGTGCTTTGATACGGATGGCAGGTCTATCAAATTTAATGAGGACGGCACAGGCGAGGTTCGAAGGCTCTCGTGCTTGGCATTTCCCTGTCACTACAGCGCACGTAAGCATAGCCAACCATGGAATAAATTATGCATATCCAAACTAGTCTGAATTGGATTTGGATAGAATGAATAATTGCGTAATTATCCGTAGTTGTGTCCAATCCCCTGTCAGTTTGGAGGTTAATTTCTGCACTAAAAAATTCTTCCATCCGACCTTCATACTGTACCAAAATGGAGTCAAATTCTGAAGCTTCTTATGTTACACCTTCTTCCGGAACCACTGTTATATAACCTAAGAAAAAGACCTTAGATATTTATTAATACATGTGTTAGCCACGTAAGAATAAGCTCCAATTTAAGAGAGGACGGCTACTTTTTTA